>JADDOH010012217.1:0-10466 GCA_016648135.1 Agrypnia vestita
ACTGGGGCACTTGACTTAATTTTTCTTAATAATGAAACAAACAGAATGGCATACTTTTTTATAGTTATAGAGAAATTTATGAGTATGTGACAATGGAAATGATGTAGATATCTGAAAACAGTTGGGTTCCTCATGATACCACAACGCCAAAGTACACAGTTCAAGTGTTTTTGCTGCTTCGCACAAACAGACCGTCCGCTTTGTAATTAAAATGATAACAAATTAAACTCTTCTCTGTATTACTACTGAGACGATAAGAAATAAAAATATTATTCATTTTCAAAAAAATCAATATTACGTATCACGTTCATGAAATGTTCTTAAACAATTATAATATCATTAGTACAACAAAATATGTCAGGATAATAAATGTTATTTCGTAATTAGAGCATTGTAATGACGTACAGTAATCGATCAAAAATTTCTGCCATTCCGTGACGTCGCGCATACGTTACGTGTCTGTGCGGCGCCAATTGTAACCCATCCTTTACCATGCGACTTATGCTAAAAGAACAGTTAAAAGAATAATAAGAATAATGCATAACTTATAGAAGTCATCCTTAAATTATCGCGAATCATTTTGATTGTTTGGCATTTTCATATCGGCTACTTTCAACTTAATTCAATTCATACACATGACAAACTTAAATTTAATGCGTAGGTATATATTATTTGCAGAGGTTATAATGTATAATACAATAGAGAAGAAATCCTGACGATGATTCGAAGCCTTTAGGGTGACATGGCCATCCATTTTTCGGCCGTTTAGATATCTATGGCTTTACGCACATGCCGCGTGCACATTGTCAGAAGAAATTGCGCCTTTTTAGTGGTTAAATTATTCAAAATGGTGACGTGTCCTGTAAAAATTGTCCATCGTGCTCTAATAAGCTATCAACACCAACAACTAATATAGAATTTCACTGGTAAGAAGTATTTTTATTTTTCTATTACTGAAACATACCTACCTACCGTATATTTCAAAAATGTCTAGTTTTATTAATTAATTATTTACAAAGGCATATAATTGTGTAATATTATTAGTTCATCAAATGGATTGAAAAATATATAGAAACATAAAAAATAAAAATAAACATTTTAAAAAGTTTTAAAAATGAAAATTAGCGCAAAATACCATTTTTTATTATGAACTTATTAAAAACTTTTTTTAATCATTGCAATTAGTAAACATTATCTTGTTTCCCTGTTTTCCAAAAGAACCAAATAAAATAGCACTGTGGAAAGCTGCAATCAATAATAGACCTGATTGGAAAGCAAATAGAAATAGTCACATTTGCATGAAATATTTTAAAAAAGAACATTTCTATATATTGAAAAATGGAGCAAAAACTTCGTGAAAAGAATTGAATTAAAAATAAATCATTATATTTTATAAATAAATTATAGAATGTACTTCTTGTAATTTAAGGCACTTTAAAAATCACTGGCAGACCACCCTGCTCTAGAATATAGCAATGAAATTTATTAGAGAAAACTATCTGACAGTACTATACAGTTTGAATACACGTTTCAATGTATTAATAACTAACAATATTTTTCAGGATCGAATTGACTGGGAAGCGAAATAATCGTTCCACGTTAAATCAGTTTCGAAACGAAGTCATTGAAAACATATGTTTTTACAGAAACCTTCTAAAGTAAATATTTTTGTCAAGCAGAAAATTTCCAAAATATTTATTTTATATTTATTATTTAGTTTATTTTAGTGGTTTTCGAGGGTGCGTGCAGTTGTCATTTTCACTTGTTTACTCCGACTGACGGACGTAAAGACGGACAGACAGCGAAATTAATTTTTGATAGTTTTAGTAGATTAAAAAAAAAAATTTTAAAAAATTGCTGAAAAGTTTCCTCCGACGCGGGTCTCGGACAGTGTGGAGCGGGCTTAACGCAGTTTCCCGCGGCAATTGCCCCGCACCCATTAATTAGCTGCACGGTCCGGCGAGCGCGGCTCGGCGCGGCTCCGTGCGGCGCCGGCGCTAACGGCGCGCCCGTCACGCGGCGCGGTGCGTTCAGTCACCTGTTGCGAACTGTATCCGAGCACTTTTGCATCATATTTTCCCGCTCTGGCCACAACAATGGATGAGATCACGGATGGTAAATGTCGCGGTGTTTTTTTATTATACTATTGACGTCATAATTATATCGCGATGATTGATGTACTAGAAAAATAAATATGTACGTGGGATGGAGCGCGGGTCATGGTGAATGATGACATTGTCACTGTTAAAAGGCGTTAATGGTATCCACGAGATAAAAAACGTCTAGTTTGGTTTGATATCCAAATTACTGGAGTAGTGGGAGTGATATGGCAAAGGTTGTACGGTGTAAAGTTTATCTGTTATCAAAACGTGTTATTTTTTATATAGAATAGCCTCATTTGTATGAATTTACAATTCAAGCAATGTATTTATTTAGATAATGAACAAGAATACACTTTGTATTAATAATTATTTTGTTGAAATGTCAACATGTTTCGGGGCCAATGGTCCCTTCATCGGGATGCAACGTATACTAAAAATTAAAAATCGAAGATGGACCTTAACAAAATCATTAAAATATATGGAATGAATAACTATTTAACTAGATATTAACTAACATTTATACTTCGATTTTTAATTCTTAGGATTCGTTGTATCTTATCCCAAAACATGATTATATTTTTAAAAAAATAGTGATCAACACAAAGTGTATTTTTTTTGTGTAGTGTTGTAGGAAGTGCGGGTATGCGGCCGCACAAAAGCCTATCGTTATAAGAACGTATAGGAAGGTCCCCTCAGATCAGACTCCTTTTGAGAGAGGTTTCCCGTGGTTCCCTCTCCACACAGGCAAATGCGAAGGAGTTCCAAGTTCCACGGACAAATCTCTCTCGTTCCAACAAAGCTGGCAGTAGCTAGAGCAGAATACCTGAACTACTATTGAGCTACTTTATAAGCCTTGTACATAGCAAGCAAGGTGAAAAATAAGTGTAACTCATATCTAAAAAAAAAAATTATTGGACTCCAATGGGATAAAGCACCCAAATCGGATGAGATATTATGATATTGTGAGTACAAAAAATGCTGCAATTTTTTTTTGTACAAAATTTATTGCTCAGATAAGCTTATTGTCCTACACACACTGTGGAAAAATTGTGTGTTCGGACGGAAAAAGGGAACTGATTGCAGCAGCAACACATTCTTACTACGACGATCGCTCGTTACCATTTTAGCTCGCACACTGAGTAATGTCGGCTACTTTGGTTCTTTGGCGAATCGCTCGAGGAAATGCCGGGCGTTTCTCTTTCAGTGGCTCGCTGCGCTACTTTTAGTTGGCGCACTAGGCCCGCGGTCGGCGTACAAGTTTCGGCGCCGTATGTCATCGTCAACAAAACACATTAGTCAATGATGACTGACCTTTTGGCTCGGCGTGTCGAAAAATCGGAAAATACCTATCTTTCCTCTGCTGGCAGTCATGCCTAGGCGTGCTCTTGAGCTCCAGCGTACGTGTTTTTACTCGTGTACACAGTGCTGGATTACCTGTATAGCTATAGTAGCAAATACACTCAGAATTAAAATCAAGTCAAATCAAATTAAAGTCAATCAAATTTATATATCAGACTATTTTAGCAGCTTTATCACGCTGGATAAAGAGAAAATCAAAAGCCTAAACAAAAATTTTAATTTGTTGGAGAATACATAATTCAAAGGCAGACTTTCACTTTGTGGTAACATTATTAATGAATAGATTTATTATAACTTTGTTTACACTACTTTTTTATTATTTTTTTACAACTACATGTTTGGAAATGATGTTCCCTTCTTCAGGTTAAGTCTTAACCAAAGTTGACAAATAATATATATTACCCAATGAGTAGGTTACGGAGAGGGCAAAGAGGGTGGGGGGTCGGAGGTTATTAGTCGGGTATTTATTGTCATTATTGATTATATTATACTGTACGCCTTAGATAAGCGCATGGAAGCGTACCGCCAAGCGACTGAAATACTTCGGCAATTAAAATCTCTTACAGCAGAAGAGATCTTAAAAAGAATACCGTCAGTGCTTACCACGACGATTTGGAAAACCTTAAAAGACGAACTTGTGCAATTCGATACTACTAATAAAAAGGGATGTAGCTGCTGCTATTAACTCCACTTTTTTAGACTTATAATGGAAATAATTTATAAAAAATAACTTTGTAAACACCACTTTTTTATTTAAAAAAATCAACATGTTTCGAAGCCAATGGCTTCTTCGTCAGGATAATAAAAATAAAATTTTAAAATCGAAGTATTGATATTCAAAATATTAAAAAAGTTATATATGGAAAATGGTTGTATTTAAAATTATAATATTCAAAATATTAAAAAAGATATATATGGAAAATGGATAATACTTAACATCATATTTTATTTTGTTATCCTGACGAAGAAGCCATTGGCTTCGAAACATGTTGAATTTTTCTCAATAAAAAAGTGGTGTTTACAAAGTTATTTTATATAAATTATAATTATGTCACCACAAAATAATTTTGCTACATTTGAAGAAGAGTTATATTGGAAAATTCAAAAGAGTAGTGTTTCACAAATGTGGATATAGTTTTACGCATTGGCTTGTCTTTAATAATTACCAACTGCAGCGGAGAATGTTATTTTTCAACATTAAAACGTATAAAAAATTTGTTAGGAACATGATGGATGGAACATGATCGTCAAAATAACCTCACTTTTATGACTAATGTTCTCTAACTTTGTTCACACAAATCGAGAAATTTGTAAAAGAAGTGTTTTATTTTATATCCCGAAATCCAATGAAGAGCCTTTAGATAACATTTGTTACAGGCCCCGGGCTACCTTAATCCGACACTGGTTAGGCATATCAAAAACTCAGAAAATACCTAACCTAACTCTGCTGGTGTGTCATACATACCTAGGCATGTTCATGAGCTCTAGAGTACGTGTTTATGCTTTTGTACGACTTTTGGCATTTGTCCGATTATTTGCTAAAAGGTTCGTAAATGTTGTTGCACGTGTATGAGGCATCAGCCTAAGTTGCGTTTACTCGAGTAGGTATTTGTGGAAGCTGATGTGACACTCAGAACGTTGTGTCGTTGTCACCTTGTAATGATCCAGGTAGTTAGAGGGTCCTAATCATAAGACGGTATTTCTAGAGATGCTTTCTATTATATGAAAAATATTATTCAGTCGTAAAATAGTTGACGCGAGTTTAATTTTATTATTATATTTTTCATTTCGACCTCCTGGTCGCGGACAACCACTGTGGTGGACCAGTTAGATAGTGGGTCCTAATCAAATCGAGCAGGCTGTATTTAATGTCGAAATGATGTTCAATTAATATTATAAAGCATTTTATTGTATTTCAATATAAATCGTTCTCCTGGTCACGGTAAGCACTGTGATGACCCTGGTAGATAGTAGGGCATCGCGGCCTTGATACATTTAATAATAATTTAGTATAGCTCCTGGTCCGGCACCAGAGCTAGGCATCCCATGGGGTGTGTGTTGAATATATAAGGCGAAGCAAATCTATAATACAAATCATTCCATTGCAACTCAATGTAAATCATATTCTTTTCACGGCTAACGATGTAAGATGACCCTAATGTGGGTCCTACTAAATAATGAAGGTTAGTAAGTAGCAAAACGTCGCGTTCAAAATACAATATATTGGATTATTAAATATTTCATTATTCTTATATGTGTGCGCGCGACGCTCTGCATGGCACAAGAGGGGCACGACTGCGAATTGCGTTGTAACCATATAATGATCGTGAGATAAAATATTTTCTTCTATGAAATATAAAAAATAATGTATTCTATACAATATTAATACTCTGCCTGTGCTAGCTATACATTTAACTAAAATATATATTATTAACTGGAAATAATTATTCTGTGAAAATTTCGCTTTTGAATGCAAAATTAACTAAAAATATTAACTAAAATATTTCTAACATCTTGGGTTCGCATACGAAATTGACAATACCTAATGCCCTTTGCATTTACTAAATATATTACCTAAATAGCCACAGCTATACCATCCTGTCCGTCAGGGACGAAACATAAAACACAGTTATATTCCTAAAAGTGCTACCTCTTACGCGACAAAAATACCTATTGCAGTCGGGCTATGAATATGAACTATTTCCGCCTCATAATGGCGCCTGGAACCAATACTAAAAACCTCACTAGAAATAATAAATGCGACTAAATCTCGATAAATACAATATATACTATTCGTAATACGTCGTTGAATTGGCACATGAATCGTCTAATGGATGAAGGACCCCGTTGTGTATCGTAATAACTTCAAATTCTTTTATAGGAGCAGTGTGGAAACAATTGCATAATATTACGTAATAAAATCATCTAACGAACCTAATAATCTATACATTTATGTTACAATAAAATACGTTCACCAGAAGAATTCGTGTATTAGAAATAAAACATTTCCGTTTGGAAACAACCCAATAAAATCAATCGAACGGCATAAAGAGGAGAAATTCACATATTAAATAACACTGAAACTAATAATTTTAAACACTTTATATTAACATATTCTTACCTTGAATGGTGTCGTCTTAGACGTGTATGAACCTGTTCATATTAATTCCTGGGGAAAATAATACATATATTTGCTATCTACGAAATAAGACATTTTTGAAATGAAACTTCTTTATAAATAAGTAGATAAGGTCTCGGGGATGGTTTGTTCGAAAGGATTCTACAACAGCCCGTGAGTTTATATGAAATAATAGTTTCTTTGAATGCTAAATTTTGGTTTTTTAAACCCTCAGCATCTCTGCTGAGAGGGGTAGAGGCCCCGCGCCCGCCTAAACCCGGTGGCCGACTTCCTAAGTGACTAAACGGCCCCCCTTGTTCCTCCGGAACTTACTGCATCCCGAGACTCTATCTCTTCTTTACGAGATGTGATCCTGTGACGCCTCTCTTTTAGGCTTATGATTGAGATGTACGTACTCTTTTGGTACGAGTTTCTGATGATGTGTGTTGTCTTGAGGCGCCTTTCTTTTAGGCCGGTGTTTGAAGAATCATGTACTCTTTTGGTACGAATTGATGACGACATTAGCCTCCTTTGCGGGCATAGTCAGCGATGTTACAAATTATTGTGCAATCTCATTATGCCTTTTCAGAGCGGCGTCCCACGATTCTGCATCTTGCAACATTTACTTTGGACAAATGTTAGAGTGTTAGTAACATATTTATAATATCCCAGCTATTCCATATGAGTGAATGATTTTTATATTTATTCTGGCCTGTCTTTCTTACAGAGGACGAAATAGAAGTTAACGTTTCTATCAAGGTTTTACAGCATTCAGGCATGAAAATCCTTCCAAAGTCAGAGAATTCACGACGTTGGTTCACGCTGTTTTTGAGCAGGATGAGGCGCGAAGGTCGAGTCTAGTGGCCACTCCGATCAACAAGGGAGGTCCCGCTTTTAAGAGTACCTCACAGGGGCTTGCGCGAATTCCAGGCTTATGACACGAAGCGTCATCCACAACCTCACCTAGCTCAACGTTCGTAAACCAGAAAACTCCAATTTCAGTTAGATCTCCCCATTCTGTCCTTTACTCGTCGTTCTGAAGCTACTTGTTAAGCCAGATGTACCGAGGTACTCAAATCATAAAGACTTGGCTGAAGTCCGGATTGCGCAATACTTACGCAACACAATTATTATAAGGCTACTAAGCATTTCTTATAGAATTACGTGTATTCAATTATTAGTAAAAATAGTTTGAAAATCCCCATACTTTAAAATATATTCGTTCGGAAGAATTTCTCGTACGATTTGGATTGATATCTGGTTATGCAATACATAACGCGTCGACAATATTATGAATCTATTAAGCACTGCTTATAGAGCTCCGTAAAATCAATTGTTAATACAAATGGTATGAAAATCCCCATGCATCAAAATATATTCGTTTGGGAGATATTCCCGTACGAATTGAGCCAAGATCACACAAGAAATCGTGATATTAATTATACATTATTGCTCCGATTTTAAATCTTCCCAAAATAAATACATTTCAATAGTGAAAATAATTAATCGATAGATAATATAAATGTGTTCCTTAGCTGTTACACAGTGGCGGTATGATTCTCACTGGTACTGATGAATGGTAGATTCCTCCATACGTCCGGGCAGCAACTCCGTCCGCAAATGATGTTCTGGAACTCAGGGCTCCGTCGGTAGTCTGTTGGGCAGCGCTCCCGCTCGCAAGTCTGGTCTCGAACTGAAGGGGCTGAGTATATCGAGTTCGCTCCTTTTATAGTAATGATTTCACCATACCTCTGAAATCCACGCTAGTGCAGTGACTCATCCTATGCCCGATGACCTCACCGCCGGCGCTCGCCATTGGCCGGATTCAGCCATCAGGACGGTCGCCTCCGGCTCAACCCGTCGAAGGCAAAGCGCGCCTGTGATTGGTCCGTTTCGTTAAAATAATAGTTAAGCACCCGCTACACGCGAGACTTACTGTTCTGATTCATAAATAATAAAGGCTCGTTCGCACCTACTCACAAGGTCGAGTCTATTAGGATTGGCAAACGATATTAATTTAACACAGAATTATATCTATGGTATAATAAAGATCTAAGAAATATTACTTGTATAGCTGAATATTCAATATTTTGTTAGCCTCTTGTAATACATAGAATCTTAAGAAGAAATATATCAGGCTTTTACTTTTAAACGATTCCAAACAGAAGAAATATATTTTTGATGTCCATACTTGACTTTTTTGAATATTATTATTTTAAGATTTTCTAAATTTATTAAATCTATCTCTATGTCGACCATCACAGCTTCCCCCTTATTTAGAGAGAGGAATGATCTATCAGACCAAGCCTATCTGCTAAATAACCCAATAGGATAGTATATTTCGTGATACCTATCAAGAGTTTCTAAAATTCCTTGGAAAATTAATCGTTGTTCTTTCTTTTCTCCGCGTACTATATTTCTATTAGGGTCGAATTCTTTTTCAATGGAATCCTTTTTGCGTATTTAAGCTACTGTAAACCATCTGCATGTCATTCAAATGAAAAGTGTACAACTAATATAAATATAAGATTTGAAAGCAAAAGGGACTGTATCTAATTTATTCAATTGACTGAAAAGGTTCGATTCTTCATAATCGATTGAATGCCTCAGTAATCTCATCATTGTGTCTGCTAACTACTCAAGCTCCATCCTGTTATCAACACTTAAAAGGAACGCTCCTTCCCCCACTTTGTTATCCTCCTTGCTTCCCTTACAATGGTACACTCCTAGTGTTCACCACCTCGCAACTCTATACTACTTTCCCCAGCATATACCTCCCTTCCCCCAGAATATACTCCCACTAACACTCCCCACATCCCCTTCAAGCTATACAAACCAACTCAACCGAGTAAATATTAACTGTATATTTCTCCTATGAAATGCGGGCTACGATAAATCTGAAGTTCCAGAATTATTGTTAACCTACGAATTAATGTACAACCTATTCATATAAACTTAACAACCAGCTTCCTAATATAAAGAGCAAACCCTTCCCCCAAACTATACACACTCTTCTATTTCTAACTCGTTTCGTCCTGTTTTAACCGAGTGAATAGTCAACCGCATATTCCTACTATGATTGCAAACCGCGACAAAATTAACTCTTGTACCCCATCTGAGCTATGAACCCTATTCATATGCGCAATACATGTCCTCTTATGTAGAAACAGCCAATTGTCCTCAATATTCCACGTATTCTGTAATGCCTGCCATAATTTATTATTGGTGTAATATGATGAAGAAGAAGAAGAAGAAGAAGAAGCCGCAAAAGTAGTGGATGACAACAGAAGAAGAAGAAAATGAATCCATTGAAAGGCATAAGATAAAGAAGAAAAGTCACAACCGAGTGTAGTAGTAGATAAAGACGAAGAAGAAGAAGTCGAAAGTTATAAAATCAGAAGAAGACGCGAATGTAGTAGTAAGTAAAGAACAAAAGAAGACGAAGAAAAGACGTAGAAAAACATTCGAAAATTATAAGATAAACGGAAGAAGAAGTCATGAATGTAGTTATAGGAAAAGAAGAAGAAGAATATGAAGAGAAGACGAAGTAAAACAGTTGATAAGTATAAGATAAACGGAAGAAGACGAAATGAATGTAGTTATAGGAAAAGAAGAAGAAGAAGAAAGTAGAGAAGCAGTCGAAAGATATACCATAAGACGAAAAAGTAGTTGCAAAGTATTGTAATAATTGCTATTTATAGAAGAGAAGGTATTTGAAAAGTAAAGCATAAACGGTATGTATTCAAAGAAGAAGAAGACTAGAGTGAACATAACCAATAAAAAAAAACCTTCGTACCGAAGAAGAAGAAGACGCTGTTGAAGTCAATATAAATAAAAAGCGGAAAGAAAATATATATATAACCGTTAGCATATACGAATAAGAAGAA
>JADDOH010012218.1:0-11465 GCA_016648135.1 Agrypnia vestita
ATACAATATATATATATATAGCGTAGCGGCCACCATAGCCCCCGCAGGCCTTAATTTTCATATTTTCATATTCATTCCTTCTTCGCATGAACTAGAAGAATGCGCCCCACTCTTTTGATTTTATTACTCGTACAAATATATTGATTATATTTTATTTTATTACAAATACTAAATATTGATGCATACCACTGGACATTTAGGAATGATGTTGGTGTAAGGCAAGAGTATTGGGACCCCAAACCAAATATGAGGTTTCTTAAAAATGTCGCACACTTTATCAGTAAAGGTTATGAAACTCTCCTTGTATCGATTGTCCTTGAATTCATATGTTATTAATGATATCTGAAATTCCATATAAGCATATTAGAAAGGATGTCTTTAATATTGTGTCAGTTTTGATTCATCTGTCATTCAGATCGCGCGGATTTTTTTTGTCAGTGTTGGAGAGTGTGTTAGAATTTTTAATTTACAAAAACTACCCTTATTTACAATGGAAGCTTACGTTCAAAGCTACTTGATTTTACTACCTTATATGCTGTAAGAATTTCACCAAAAAAATTTGGAAACCCCGGCATCTGTGCCATTTATGGTGAAAAAAAACGGTGAAAAAAAAAAACTAGTTCTTCAATTTTAAAAATGGTTTCCAAAATTTAATTATTATCATTATATCATTAGAAGATGATCCTAGAAGTGGATCACCAAAATTCATTGATGTTAACCGCATAGCTGCAGAAGTCGAAGCCATTTACACACAATATCTATTTTCTCTGCCTACCCTTTCGAAGAAACGGCTTGATGGGTAGTAAGTTGGTGAGAACAGTTCTGATAATCACGGAGTATAAAATTCTACCGAAATTAAGTAAGCACTCGTCTCTAGGCGAGGGGATTGGGATACAGCGTATATATAAGTATACCACATTTGTAATACAGTTTATAAGTATTTAATATTACATAATTAAGTGTCCCAGTAAATAAAGCGTATTTATTACTATTAAGGTTGTTTATATTTTAATTTTAAAATTTCGTTCCAAACCGAGTCTCTTCAAGTAAAAACGTCAATTTGTTAAAAAACGCGACTTATTTACTATTGTTAGACCGCATTCAAAATGAATACAAAAGAAGTTTTTCTAGTAAGTAAGTAACCTTTTTTAAACTAAAAAATATGTTTTAATTTTTTTAACACTGACGCTATTTATGTTATAGAACTCCATTATTTTAAATTCAAAAATAAAAAATAGCTGAAATATTCCCATAATGATCAAATTTCGTGAAATTCTTTTAACCACTTAACACACCTGTATTTTTGTTTTCATTGTCCAGATTATTGTTTGTAGTAACCATGTTATTCTCTACTTTATGATATTTAATATTTAAGTACCCAATTTAGATAATGTGTTTTAGAAACTTTTCTTTGTATTAAATATACTTGAGGTTTTTCCAAATTTTGCACCCAATTTAGATAATGTATTCTTTGTAATATACTTGAGGGTTGGTCCAAATTTGCACCAAATGTTTTGTATATAAACTCAATAATATGTACTATGTTCATCAGTTGATAAAGGCTTAATAAGCCGAAACGATCGTCCTGTGTGTGGCAAAATAAATTTGAACTCAAAAAAAAAATCGTGTTTTGATTTTTTATTTTTGAATTTAAAAAATATGTATTTATTTGGAATATCATATTGAGGCTTATAATACGGGCTTGCCAGGCAACTTTTCATCCGCCTTGTTCGTACCGGACAAAGCTAGGGAATGGTCTTTTGATTGTGGTCGACCAATAAGACATAGTTTGATCTTCACATAATCGTTTCAAATTTTAAAAGGTCCTTATAATATTTTTAATCAAGAAAGCAACCAAAAATAAAGTAACTTACTGTAACATTATTGTTCATAGGATGGACCAAGGTGGTGGAGAAATTGCATTTGTAATTAGACGCCCTGTTCAATCTAAATACGCCCACTGAAAGGTTAGCCAAGTAGTCAGTATTTGTATAGTAGGCTACAGCTCTCTCGATAGTGGTCACTGTACGTCTCTGAAATCAAATACGGTTTTTTGACAGTGGTATTTTACTAATGGGTGATCCAACTAAGGAATGCAATCCCGATCCCGCGAGATCTCGAGGCATTTTACGAGATCAATCCCGAACCGAAAAATCGGACGAGATTATCGGGATTGATCAGCTTTTTTTATGTTTTGTATGTTTAATTGTGCATGTCTATAGAGCATTTAGTAAGTACTAATTATGTTCAGGTCACATTCAAATAATGAAAATTGCTTTGAATAATATTTGCTGTATTTTATTAACCTAACATAGTAACAAAAATTACTACTAACCACATTGCCTGGCTGATGCTTGGAAAAACGCCTACAAAAACTTTAATGCAATGATTAATAATGAACATTTTATTAAAATTGTTGATATAAAAATGCAAGGCACTGTCGTTAATTAATCTATAAAAAAAAACAGCAAAGTATTCGGGATCCCGATCCGTAAGGATCCCCCGGGATTGGAAATTCTAATCTCGAGGGTTCCCGAAAGGGCAATCCCGACACGGGATTGAATTCCCTAGTTAAAACAAGAGGTAGCCGTCAAATTTTTTGATATAATTTTCATATACAGAGTGTAAACACAGGTAGTCCACAAAACCTTACAGGTAGATGGCCGCTTTAATTGTGAGGAAATAACAGACATAAATTTTTTATTTTTACCAAGGCTAATTTTCAAGAAAGTAACTTTTGTAGAATATCATAGATTCATTCAATTTTATACAAGTCAAATAAGAAGGCAGAGATGAGAATTTTGTGTCATAATCACAAACTGTGCGTTCTCCATTTTAATGACACACTGTCCACTTAAACACAAAAAGTGTCTTAAAAATATTTTAAAAAGAACAGCTAGAAAAATAGTGTCAATTTGAAATCGTTCTTGTTGTAAGAGCCGTTATGTATCCAAAATAATTAAGTATAATGTAAGTATAATTAAGTATGGGCGATGTGGGATTTGTGATGGCGGCGAGCGATATAATGACAATGTTATCAAGATTCTTCGGTATAGCATTAACTATTAAAATAAATGCATAGATGGCCAATTGCAACGACCGATACTGCATTCGTGCACTTTTGTCACATAAAGATTTTCAACATAAATAGCAAGATTGAGAAAAAAAAATAGCCCAGCACTTACTGGATATAAATCATTCCCTACTTCAGTTACTACTTCTAGGGTCAAGTCACACTCATAATGAGTTGCAATAAAATGTTGAAAGGAGAACCATCTTTGTTTAAAACAGTTTTGAAGACGCTCTGATGATACTTAGGCTAACAAAGCCGGTTGTCGTGGTGTTTAATAAAACTCTTGGTCTTATGCAGAGTGATTTTGTTTAATTTAATCTAAATAAATTTTTATTGTCTTATTTATCTTATATTATCTTATAGATAAGACTAAGAGCATGATGACATCGAAACAGCTAGTACGATGCAAGCTTGCAATTGACGATAAAATAATAAAGCAAGTAATGAGCTTCAAGTACCTCTACTTACCTCTATATACCTCTACGAAGAAGTAAGAGAGCAAGCAAACAAAGCCGCAAGTGTTGCTGTATGCTTGAGAAATGCTGTCTGGAGAAACGAACACATGCTCAAGGAGGGCAGAGTGAAAATATATAAGACCTGTGTCCGTCCAATCATGACGTACGGTATCGAGACAAGGGCTGACACTACCAGAACTAAAAATCTCCTAAAAACTGAGATGAACTCTCCGACCCATTGCGGGACTGACAATCTGAGACCGAGCGAGGAATTCCGAAATACGAAGGACTTGTGACGTCGAGGATATTGTCAGATGGGAAAGATCTAGAAGACGTTACTGGAGAGATCATGTGGAGAGAGCTTGTTCTGAGAGAGTAGTGAGCGTAGCAGCGAGCAAGCTGCCGTCTAGTACCAGACTCCCAGGAAGACCACATAAAAGATGGCGAGATAGCTGGACATCCCAGGAACAGGCTCCGAGCAATGACAGGACGTAGTCCTAGATGAAGCAGAAGAAGAAGAAGAACAAGAATAAATTTTTGTTGGCTGGAAATAAACCTCAATAATCAATATCATATGTATGAGATACTGCCACAAATCTAACTTCTATCTAAAACAACTATCTAAATGTATTTTTTCATAACCCGTAAGTATATCATTCGTGTTCACAAGTTATTCCAATTCCACGTAAGTCAATCATATCAGAAAGTTATCAGAAACAAATTAAGTTTCATTAATGGACACAAGAATTTTCTAGGGTCGATACATAATAAAAAAATTATATGTATTTTTTTTTAATTTGACAAACTTGATTTATGTGGGGAAAAAATATACCGACGATATACCAAACCACGAAGGAACTTTCCTGACAACCCAAGTTGAAGGTAACAATGATGAAGAAATTATTGAAGTTAGTCGACATTAAGAGAGCTCAAAAACTTAACACACCAAATACTGAGAAAGACAATCATGGTATCATACCACGTCACATTGAGAGGTTTTTATACAAATTCGTTAATAATATTACATTTTTAGAATTACAATAATCTAAAAATGAATTAATCAAACCCTTTCAGAAGTCAGGCAGCAAGAGAGGTAGAACAAAATTAAATAAAATATATATTTCTTCATGTTGAGCGTCTGGTCCTAGTGGTAGTTTTGGATGAAGTAAAATATAGCGAAAACATCCTGATGTATATAAAATATCCATTAGCTATACAATGTGATCAAATCAGATAGTAAATCTATGCGCAGGAGGGCAGATTGAAAAGTTTCCGCAGCGAAAATGAAACCAAAGTAAATTGAGTTGGGGTAAATGCAGCATAGAAAGTGAATATACGAAATTCAAAGTCATCGTACAACTCATCTGATGTCACATTGTTTTTAAATTTTTATGAGTAACAAGCTGTTCTTACCCGGCGTTGCACGGGTTAAGGATTAAGTTGAAGATAAATTTGTGGGGGGAAAACAAAGGTTACATTGTTTTGCAAAGCCTCTGAATATTTGTTTATTTGGGGGTGAGCTGCTTGTGAGTTGATCTACTCCAGGTTTTTTACAATGTCATTTAAATACATAATGTCAATTGAACAGTAATGGCAAAAATTTAACAATACAATTACATAAACATTAAAAAAAACTCAGAGAGATAAGTGGAAAAAAGTAACCCATAAAAACCAAGTTTTTGCTATACTCCCTTTCTTTGTAAAATATAACAATAATTAACGACGAATAAAACATATAACGTAACACTAAACTTACAGAAATTTAATATATTTCTAAAATGTCAGATGTTTTGAGATGTCAAGATTTTGATAGATTCAATTATCATCAATATCGTACCTTATGAATTTCCAGCGTCAAATGATTTAGTCAGAATCAGATTTGAGTAATGTAGAATTCTTCAAAACTAAGCAGAAATCTATGAGAAATAAATTATTATTTGATTTTTTCCCAAAAAACCCAATTTTGCTGTCATCTGTGAACCAATTGTTTTGTAAATTTTCGAAATTCGTAGTGATGTACCTGGTTAGGCGACATAATAAATAAATATGCGTCTCAAAATGATGACTGAACTTATATCTATATTAATATATTTAACATTTATAATATCTTTCCTGAAGGCATATTTGATTTTCCAATATAGGTCTAAAAGGCCACTGCTTCTGTGCTAAAACTCGTCGCTAGATGTCGTTGGTCTCTGCTTGGGGAGCGAAAACACAAAAAATTACTTTTGAAAACATTGAAACAATTGCTCTCGTTTTTTCCTTCTAACAAAAATGTGTGCATTTTTTCGCATTGAATGGATGGATATAATAATTGATCAGTAAATTATGTGATCATTTTTTTCGGAATTTCATAATTTAATTATCTCCGCGTGTTATTTTGTGACGTGGAGAATAAAAGACTCTCATGACATCTGCAAGAAACAACGACAGCCTAACTGCCTCGAAGATAAATAATATATCGCAGGTTAGTGGTTATCTTGTGGCTTAAGCCATGTATTCACTAGGGGACAAATTGTCCCTCAACAGCACGCGTGGCACAGAGTCTACGAGACGTTGCAACGTCGTGCACTGTTCCGCGACGGCGCGCACAACATAGCGCGGCATTTCTACGTGCCGTGGCAACGTTGCCATGCGCACGGTACCCGAGCGTACTCACTGCAACATTCCGCGGAGCGTCAGTACCACGTGGTATGTTTACAAGTGAATACGCATGCGCTGTATCTGTCAAGATGACAGTGAGGGGAAACGAAATTGTTCTTGAACTCATCGAGCTGTATCGATCGAAGATCGCATAGAATGTCCGTCCTTCTTTTTCTTTGCAGTAAAGAATTTCGCATTCTCCTCTTTTTTCTCCTCTTACGTTTCGATAAACTCATTAATATAAACAGATACGCAGTTGACATAACCTCCTAGGGCCACATTTCCGTGACGTGGAAAACAATAATTATTTGCAAAAAGGACCTTGTTTTTAATAATATTCAATTTACTACAGTAAAACCTCGTTAATTTGAAATTGCGACCCAAAAAAACATTACGAATTGCGCGGAACCCCGTTTTCGCCAAATGAGATACCGCAGCTGTCATCCATAACCTCATCGGATGACATTTCCGCGACAAGATATGCGAGTCCCGGTGTGTAAACGTCAAATGATCGCGTCATTGTCCCCGAAACATGAGCGTAGATGTTGATGCGACATGCCGAGTGGAATGTTTCGCGATTTGTCCCCTAGTGAATACATGGCTTTATTTTTGGTTTACTCATATATGTTTTTCAGGGAGAAAACGTAATTGGATACTTTTGCATTGTCATTTTGAGAGGCATTATTATAATCGAACATTAAGTTCAGCCGGCGGATAACTATTAATACGTTATCCGCCCATAATAATACAGTACCTATTATACCGACGGAGTAATTAAAATTTAGAAAATATTCCTCGACGTTATCGGGCCGCCGCGCCGTTGCTAATCAAAATTGTCTAATGATTCCAATTTGAAAAAACCAATAAAATTTCTAAAAATCCGAAATAATACTATAATTATTAAATTTTTTTAACAAAAAATTGATAGATCTTCTTGATCGTCGCCACGAGTCTGCTTGCCAAGTTTCAGCTCAATTGGATCACGGGAAAGGGGTCAAAAATCGATCCAAAGTTTTTGTTGACGGCAAGCAAGCAGACGCCACGAGTTAATATAAAGGGAGTTAAAAATGGAAATTACTATATCAGAAGAAAAAGAAAAGAAAAAAAAGTATACGTATATAAATATAATCATTGAGCTGTTTCAAAAAACTTGTCTAGTCTTTTTTGAAAGTATCCACTGTGGTTGCTTCAATGACGTTTCTTGGAAGCTTATTCCATATATCAACCACACGGTTTGATAAGAAGTTCTTCCCTGGAATTGTCGAAAATGTTGCACGATTGGTGAAACTTGGTGAAAAATTGGTGAAACACTAGCGCGTAAATTACTAAATAAATATAAACAGCAGTCACACTATGAAAATATAAAAACTAACGGATCCCATCTCCCCAAATTTGAGATCTCCCCTATCTGTTACAAAGATGTGGAAAAAGTAGTAGAGTACCTGAACACAGACTTCTCTCCAGGCGCGGACGGAATATCCGCTAGAGTAATTAAATCATTCAAAGAGATATTACTAAAACCTATAGTTCATATATTTTATTTAAGCATCACAAAAGGTATTTTACCGTTCCAACTAAAAACGGCTAAAATCACACCCATACACAAAGCTGCCAATAAAGACGATCCAAATAACTACCGACCTATATCCATCCTAAATTTACTATCTAAGCTGCTAGAGAAATGTGTTTGTAATCAATTCACCAACTTTTTAGAAAAACATAAAATTTTAGCGAACAACCAGTTTGGATTTAGAAAATCGGGGTACACAAGAAGCAATACAGGAAGTTATTGGTTATATTTCAGACAAACTTGACAATAATAAAAAATGTATAGCAATAGCACTAGACTTGACGAAAGCTTTTGACACAGTTTCACATGAAAAAATGCTTCACAAACAAAAACAGACTGGACTTTCGGAAGCAAGTTACAACTGGTTCAAAACTTACCTTACAGACAGAACACAATTTACACAACTTGACAAAACTAAATGTGACGAACATTACATCAAATACGGAGTCCCTCAAGGAAGTACACTAGGACCTGTTTTATTCCTCCTATACATAAACGATTTATGCAAGCTAACAACGGGGGGGAAAATAGTTACTTTTGCAGACGATACAATACTTCTGTTTCACGCTTCAACATGGGATCTTGTTTTCAAAGCAGCTGAACTGGGTTGCAACATAGAACACTGGCTGGAAAATAATTTGCTAACAGTCAATCTCAAAAAAACTACGTATTTGACATTCAGCATAGATAAAAGAGGGCAGCCATCTAGCGATTTAAAATTGACTATGCATGATTGCCAACACCAAAAATGTGGTTGCACCCCCTTGGAAAATGCAGATAGTGTGAAATACCTGGGAATCATAATAGACAGGCACCTAAACTGGAAACTTCACATTGAACTATTATCGGGAAAACTTCTAAAACTCATTTATCTATTTAAATCAATACGTCCTATTTTTAATAAACAGCAACTCAAAACTATCTATTATGCTCTTGCCCAGTTATTTTTGAACTATGCGATTCCAAGTTGGGGAGGTACTTACAAAACTACATTAAAACCAGCCAAAACGGCACAAAAAACCTTGCTCCGAGTCATTAATAAGAAACCATTTATATACCAATCAGACAGACTATTCAGAGAATTTAATGTACTGGACATTAGACAGCTGTTCTTTAAGTCTACCCTCATCTTCTACATCAAAAACACAAACCACCTAACAGCAACCAGTAACTCGCATTCACATAATACTAGACAAGCATTACGAAACCTTGACGAAATACCAAAAACTAAGACAACACATGGACAGAAAAGTTACTCATACATAGGGCCTAAAATATTTAACGTGTTTAAAATAGACTTCCCGAAAATCAGAATATACTCAATTAATAAAATAAAAGTTTTAGCAAACAACTGGCTTACCTCCAAAGGTAGAACAGCAACTGAAAAATTACTTACTGTAATTGCATAATAATGCCTTTAAATAAAAATATATACCTATATAAATAAATTAATTAATTAAGGAAAATAAAAAATAATCTTAAACAAATCTTTAACCCTTTTTACACTAAACAATTAACAATTATTCTACACATATTTACACTTGGACTTATGACTCAATCAACTTACCACTAACACTGCACTTGATACTTTGTAGATACATAATTACTACCTTATGAAAATAAATATTACTGACGAATTTAAAAAAAATATTATAATTGTGTTCTATAACGCCACTCTGGGACAGGCCGTAGCGTAGTAGAGTGGCATAATCCACAAATTTAACAAAAAAAAAAAGAAATGTGCAATTTATCTTATATTTTTATTGTTAAATTGGTATTAAGTACCTTTATTTGTAAACAAGGATTTTTTTGAAATAAATAAAAAATATATTCAGTTTCAGTTGGTGACCTCTGAGATTATTGGTGTTAAGGTGGTATATGTTCGTCAATTCTGGGCAGTTATACACGTCAGTTAGAATCTTGTATGTCTCAATCAGCTCACCTCGCTCATGTCTCTGTTTCAATGTTGACAATTTTAGTATCCTTAATCTTTCTTCGTAGGATTTCTTCTTGAGGCATTTAACAAGGTTGGTAGCACTCCTTTGTACATTCTCAAGGAGGTCTCTATCCTTAATGAAATATGGGTTCCATATCTGGAATTCATACTCCAGTATCGGTCTAATGTAGGAATTGTACAATTGGATGAACATGGCTGTATTTATCTCATGGAAAGACGTTTTGATGAGGTACAACATTGAATTAGCTTTCTTTGTAATGTTAGTTATATGCTCACTCCATTTGAGGTCGTGTGAAACTGTTATACCGAGATCTTTTTGTTTCTTTACCAATTTTAGTTGTGTTTGTCCCACTTTATAAGACTGTTGAGGATTGTTTTTACCAACGTGCATATCCGTGCACTTGTCTGTGTTAAGGTTGAGAAGCCATTTTCTAGTCCATTGCATTATCCGCTCTAAGTTCTCATGAAGGTTGTGGATGTCACTGATTGCATTATAAAACAATGTTTCAATTTAATAAAGGCTGGGATGGATAGGATGTCTAGAAAAGGAATGTTGCACATTTTTTCCGTCGGGAATGTGCATGCAAAATTTGAATCCAATCGGTAAAGCGGTGTAGTTTTGTTCAGAAAATATATCTGGGGGAGTGGATGGGTTAAAGCGCGAGGGAACATGTCGCCTATATTTCCCGACTGGTCCTGAAGAATAAGTATACAAAATTTGGGCCAGATCGGTCAAACGGTACAGATTTGCATGGGAAATATATCAGTGGAGGGGGGTGGGTTAAACGGTGAGAAAGGAAACGTCACCACCAGGTCCATAAGACAAAATTTGAGTCAGATTGGTCAAACGGTGTAGATTTGTACAGAAAATATATAGGGGGGGATATAAGGGAGGTGAAAATGTCGCCTATATTACCCGCCTTGTTCTAAAGAATAAGAATGCAAAATTTTAGTCAGATAGGTCGAACGGTCGAACGGAACAGATTTGCATACAAAATATGTCAGAGGGAGGGGTGTAAAAGGTGGAGGGGGAAAATGTCGTCTTTGTTACCCACCGGGTCCCTAAGAATACGTGTGCAAAAGTTGAGTCAGATTAGTCAAACGGTGTAGATTTGTACAGAAAATATATCTGGGGAAGGGGATGAGAAGGCAGAGGAAATGTCATCTATGTTACCCGCCGGGTTCTAAAGAATAAGTTTGCAAATTTTGAGTTCGATCGGTTGAACGGTGTAGATTTGCATCGAAAATTTATCAGGGGGAGAGAAAGGGGTAAAATGTCGCCTATGTAACCCACCGGGTCTTAAAGCATAAATACGCAAAATTTGAATCAAATCGGACAAACGGTGTAGATTTTTGTAGAGAACAGACAGACATTGAGTTTTATAGACATAGAAATTTTTAAAAACCATGTAATATCAAATAAAAAGAGTGCCGGATGAGATAAGTACATCTACTAACTGCTAGTGATGGGGAAAAAAAACAGGTACCACCAGTTACAATTCTGTCCATACAAATATATCTAAAAGAAATGCATCCACAATGTTGTTGCACTTCCCTCAGAATGAAAAAATCGTGGGGGAAGTGAATCTACTCTTGTCCTTTAAATATCCATTTACCCAATATATACAAAACAAAATATAACTCAAATAAAGTGTACTCGCCAAGTTGTATGTGAAATTGTAGACAATTTACGAAGATAGTCCCAAGTCGTACGTCGAGATAAACTGGTGCTCGAAATTTGAATTCCAATAACTGACAAAGTAGACC
>JADDOH010012219.1:0-56696 GCA_016648135.1 Agrypnia vestita
AGATACGTTCTAGTAGTTGAGGACAGTCGATAGTACCACTTTTGACTCGATTTGAGTTTGGAACATTGTTTGGCTGCCTCCCCTGGGTCCAACCATTGCGACGAACATTTCTGATTATCATACAGCATCCGCTTTGACGCAAACGAATTAATACGTTTTGTCATTTATGTTGAAGGCTGTTGCTAATTCAGACGTGGTTTGAGATGAGTCTGCTTCCACCATAGATTTCAATTTGTCGCTATCGACTGAAATCTCCGGTCGTCCACGGACATCTTTGTTAAAGTTGAAATTTTCAGAACTGAAGCGACCAAACCAAAGACGCAAAGTGCGTTCATTTGCGGTGCCTGGTGCATACGCGTCGTTGATATTGGGTGCCGTCTGTGCAGAATTAGCGCCACGATAGTATATGTAAACTCAACACAACGAAACAATGCGCATATTACGCACTGTACCCACACTAACTCAATTGCAAGCTTGTATGAAAAGACCTATACGCCGCCGAGGTGGAGATTTCACATTACTAACAGGGCATGAATTATTCGTCAACATTTGTACCAACAGTCGTGTCAGTTAACCTAAAAATAAATATTCCGTCGACTGTTTCGTGAGTTTTCTCGGACAAGCGAGGATGACGCGAGTGAAGAAATGGGACTCGGGAGCGGCATTGCCAAAACCAAATACCTTGAAATAGGTGGACAGGCGAGGCCAGCACTGTGTTGAGCAGTTTAATGTGTCAACGTTACTAGAAGTTAATGGCGGTGGAACATCAGGAAACGCAGTTCGCTGCGGAAACCACTGTCATCGAGGATGTTGCCATGAAAAATTAATCTATAAACGATCGGCCTGTAAGAATAACATGGTCTTTAATTGGTATATTATACAGGCTGTCTCGTAATGAACTTTTCATAATATCGCTAACTTATATTTATTACGAAAAATTCATTCGTTTCAATAAAAGTTAAATAAAATAATAAAAACACTGAAAAAATTTTAATTGGAAAGTTTTCCAATTGGAATCGGTAGGATTTTATCGTTTTACTTGACTAATATTAAAAGGAATAAAATTTTCATTTTAGATACAAGTTACTGTAATGAGAGTCCAACTTTTTTCAAAAAATAATTTAGAAATATGGAAAAAAGCGAACTCTGATATTGCATATCTCCATGACTATTGATCATTTTTGCTTGAACATTTTCGGCTCATTATCAACGCAGGAATCTTACTGTAAAGTTTTTGCTACTAAATTTGCGACATCCTGTATATGAAGGAATTAAAATCGAAAGACGAGAATGGTGTTTGAATGAATGTGATTATCTGAAAACATTTTCGCACTAATTTTCACAACATTGATTTTGAAAGCATGTTTTTTGCATGTTTTACAAGCATTTTATCAAAAGCATGTTAATTTTAAAATCTCTACTCTGGATTTAAAAACAGCAACAAAAACGTTTATCAAATATTATTGATGCATTTGAAGTTAACACTGAAGAGATTATTCATGGTTTTCTTTAAAATGGATGAAAAATAAAAACTATGATAATATTTCTACTTTAGTTTAATTATATTTTATATTCGAGAGTTTCAAAAACTTGACAGTTTCAGAAATCGACAGGTGAAGTATTAAACTTAAGTATTGCTTCACCTGTCGATGAGAGATTCTAATACTATTGAAACTGGAGTAGTAAATTTTATTTTATTTTAATTTAATAATAGGTACAAATGCAAATCTTACATATTAAATTGACATAATTTTTTTCGACTTTATTAGTCATGTAGACCTCATCAGTGAATGGAAGTTCTTGAGTCTGATAAGGGAGCCTCAGTTTTTATTTTGTATATATGTATATATGTGAATTATTTAATAATACGGGTGGTAATAGAAGATAATTAGATAATGAATAATATTGAAGTATTTACAAAAAATCTGTACGTTTAAACGATTTATGAATTTATCTAGTTTATTTTTTATATAAATATGTTTTTATAATTTATTTATGAACCTTGGTTACAAACAACCTAATTGTAATCTTGGTAACCACGAAACCT
Organism: Agrypnia vestita; assembly: GCA_016648135.1. Taxonomy (NCBI): domain Eukaryota; kingdom Metazoa; phylum Arthropoda; class Insecta; order Trichoptera; family Phryganeidae; genus Agrypnia; species Agrypnia vestita. The sequence continues at coordinate 2,048 of JADDOH010012219.1, forward strand.
TGGTTGGTTTGTAAATTTGGTTACCTCAAAAAACGACAGGACGAATCATCAACTATCGAATGTCTGCTTGTTCGTTACTCGCTGGAATTAGGCTGTAATTACAACAACCACACTGATGATGACTAGCCGCTAATGAGGCCCGGGCGCCCGAGTGTGACACGTCAATCAGCGCGCGGTTCTACTATTTTTCACGAGTTCACGGCTAGTAATAATTACCGAATTGCTGATAATAATTCATCTAGATATTTGTGAACATTTAAAACAATCTCCATTGCTTGGCCTGAAAGCGATTTCCCCTTTCTTAAGTTAGATTCGCGTTTTGTGGTCACCGTATCTTTAAGCAAAAAATATTAAACAAAGAAACGTCCGCTCCGCGCGACCATCAGCGTGATTCTGAAGTGGCCAATGGAGTATCTTTAAAAAAAAATATACCGCTACATAATTTACGTGTTACAGAAGACATTACTCACACTAATGCAAGTGGATTTCATTAAGTGAACGGACCCTACGCACGACTTACACGTAGAATTAGATTTTAATATTTTGTTCTTCTTTAAGAACAAAATATTAGGTCCTTACATATGAAATTGGCGTTTAGTATGGGAGGAACATAAAGCCAATTTTTTTTATTATAATATATTTATTTAATCAAAGTATTTACCATTGCTATGTATGCACTTTTGCCATCTCATAGGTAGTTCATCGATCCCTTTACTAAAAAAACCATTCGGTCGGGAATCAATAAAATATTTGAAGGCGATTTGGACTGCCCCATCGGAGTTGAATTTTTTCCTTTGCAAGAAGTTATTCAAATTTCTAAAAAAATGGTAATCTGTTGGGGCAAGGTCCGGAGAGTACGGTGGATGTCTTAGACATTCCAATTGAAGCTCCTCTAATTTGGTAGCCGTCTGTTGTGCAGTGTGTGGTCTAGCGTTATCATGAAGCAGCAGTGGCCTAGAGCGATTAACCAGCCTTGGTTGTTTAGCAGCTAGCTTTTCCATCATGGTTTGCAGTTGTTGACAATAGACATCTGCCGTAATCGTCTGGCCAGATTTAAGAAAGCTGTAGTGAACGACACCAGCACTAGTCCACCAAACGCTCCCAAGTAACTTTTTTGGAGTCAATTTTCGCTTGGGGCATGGTTTGGCTGGTTCGGCAGGGTTCAGCCATTGCGATGAGCGCTTCCGATTATCGTAAGGATCCACTTTTCATCACAGGTAATGATTCGATTTAAAATCCCTTCATTATTGTGCCGGTTGAGTAACGCAACGCAGCAGTCAACGCGCGTTTGTTGATTTGCTTCACTCAATTCGTGAGGTACCCACCTTTCAAGCTTTTTCACCTTACCAATTTGCTTCAAGTGGATTAAAAAAGTTTTATCACTAACACCGCAGCCTGCAGCTAACTCGGATGTGGTTTGCGATGGATCCGCTTCCACAATAGCCTTCAATTCTTCATTATCAACTTTGGTCTCCGGCCGTCCACGGGGCTTGTTCTACAGGTCGAAATTTCAAGAACGAAAACGTTGGAACCAAAAACGCACTGTGTTTTCTTTTGCGGCACCGTCGCCATACACCTCATTAATCCTTCGAGCCGTTTCTGCAGCACTGGTGCTACGATGGAACTCGTACTCGTAAATAACGCGATATTTCAAGTTTTTTATTTTGTAAACTGAGTGACGCAAAGAAAAAAACAATTGAGGAAAAAACAAATGAATTATAATTTTCAAAACACAAATACATGAGTAAATAGCTGTATAAATTTGGATTTGGAATTTCTAACCAAAGAGAAGATATTTGAGATCAAATTTGCCAGTACGGTAAAACGCCAATTTCATATGTAAGGACCTAATATTAAATGGAAAGAGTCTACTAGAACAAATAAAGTAATCTATTTGCTAGTTACGAAACTTGACGTAGGAGGAGTGAGATATATATTTATGAATGAGTGAGTATGAGATGAGTTGTGAATTTAGGAAGTGGAGGTGGGACGGTGGGAGAGATGATTAATTAAGTTTCGGGAAGGTTCAATTATGACACCGAAAACTGTTCACCTTTTGTGTGGCAAGTTAAATAAATGGAACTTAATGTATAATTTAAAATGTTGAAGTGTTGTCTGTGCCAAGACATAAGGCTTTACCGCAGGGATGACGTAGAAGCACCTTTTTTGAGATAGAACTTACTTTTCAAGCGCATTTTACTATTGTTTTTTGTTTTAATATTCCGCTTTGAGTTTTGATGATGATGGCGGATGAATGGTTCGAGAATTCGAAAAATATATAGGATCGGACCATTTTCGAAACTTGAAAGTCACTACGAGAAAATTTATGAGTCCTTTTTTGTTAAGAATCGGAGCATACAGGTGTGCGGCCGTATCTAAATCGTTCAGAAATATTTGCACTAGTTTTTGCAAATTTTAGTCAATTATTGTCAACTAACGTAAACGTATGTATGCTATGCATACACTTATTATGTAGAAAACTTAAAATATGTACTTACATTATTATATTATTCGACATTTTTTAACGAACCATGATAAAATGTTATATATTTTTAACTCTTTTGTATTACAACTCTTTTTTACCATATTGTATAATTTGATTCTATCTTTTATATTTCTTTTCTTTTATGTTTTTCTGTATACATATTTGATATATTTTTTCTTTTCTATTTTTTTATATAGCATTGTATTATATTATTAAAATATTGAATTGTTAATTATAACTGCCCCAGAATAGGTTTAACCTGGTAGGGCGTTATAAACTAGTGAAAAAAGTTTATTTGTAAATGTGTTAATACATGCATTAATAAATAATAACAATAATAAATTATGATAATTTTCATAGCGCCATTCTCAAAATCGCTTTACACTTAAACTCTAGCCTTAAACTGGTGATGGTCAAACCGGTTACATATATTAGAGTCAAGTGGGGAACCGTGTAACACGGGGCACAGTGTAACGTTAGTAATATTTCATTCTCTTTTAATTTGTCTATTGCGTCTCTTTACGTATTTTGACAATATCGTGCGCCGCAATCTTAAACCTTGTCATTGTAGGTTATATTGCTTGGTAAACGGAATTATGTTCAAAATTAAGTTTTTTGTCAAAAAATTGTGAGTAATTTGATTAGTGAAGTTTCGTTTTTGTTAAAAAACAAATAGTTTATGATGTATTGTGTGTGTAATTATATTTTGAATTTAATCTTCAATTAGTAATTGTTTAAAACGTCCGCAATGTTTAACGATATTTATAACCTATAAAATTCAAAAACATTTTGTTTTTTAAGTAAGACGTGGGGCACAGCGTAACGGGGCACAGTATAATATGTTATAGTGTGCCCCCTTGAGTATTTTTATTTTCTTTCAGGTTTATACATCGAAATTGGTACGAAATCTATTGACTATACTGAAAAGATTAAATCTAAGTTAAAAAACAAATACAATTGTTTTTTTTTGAGTGTATAATGAAAGTGTAATGATTAGGTATGATTCCCAAAAACATGTTATGAAGATATTATTGAGGCTAAAGAATTTTTGTTTTTCATATTTTATCTCGTTTAATGTCAAGATTAGTTCAATGGTAAAGTGTGCCCCGTATTGTTATACTGTACCCCTGTGGCTGTTAAACTGTACCCCATCCCAGGGGTATACTGTAACAAAATTGTGATCCCAGAAAACTGCCAAATTAAGTAATTTCTAAGTATAATTGCAATGTTTTTTTAATATGAAGGTAAAAAAAGACTTATGATTATTTATGCAATAATGAAAGAAATATAAAATAAACGTTTATTTTTCTGAAAATAAAAATGACTTTTTTGTTACACTGTTCCCCACTTGACTCTACCGTTATTTCAGATTTGTATCCGAATGTATGGAGGATTGGTAAATTTTGGAAGAGATCTGGTTTCGTTTAAAAATCCATTAATTGAGCGATTAAATTTATTTTAAATTCGTACTTACTGATGTAAAAAATTTCAGTTTTGTTTAATATTGTCACGTGTCTTGGCTAGGGAGGAATGAATGAAAACACTGGAAATTATTTAGCGATTTATTAATTAATTATTCAATGTACAAATTCACTTAAACCGAATTAAAGGTTATTCTTTATTTTACACTATTTCGCAGTACATCACCCGTAAATGAACACTCTATTATCGCTGGGTTACACGTATTTATCGCTCGTAGAATATTCAATTCTCGCACACAAAAAGTCGCTCTGGTTTACTTCGCCAATTATTAGGTAATTCATTTGATTATTTCACTCGATATCTGTCGCTTCGCAATTTCACGACTGGGCAAATCTGCTCGTCGTCTCGCGCGTACTTCGCACTGAACGAGCTGTCAAACACGACAACTCCCTGCTCCGCGGCGTAGTTTCGTATAATTTTTTATAACCCAAAATGCTGGTATTTTATAAATTATTCTGGTGCTTAGTAGAAGGTCCTCGTCATTTTTTTGATGTTCCAAGCGTTTCTAAACGTTTTTAGGGCTTGTTCAGACACAGCGGGAACCGTGCCGTTTCAGAATCGCATGAGATCCGTGCGGGTCTCATTTACCTAGGTTTGTATGTGATCGTTCAGACACAACCGTGCGGTTAGTCAACCGCTGCGGTGCCCGCAACCCAACCGCTAGAAAATAGACCCGCACGATCCTATTAATATGGGGGCTTACGAGAGCGTTCAGTCGCGTTGCGAGCACCGCACGGTTCCATGTCACAACAGGAGCACGCTCTTTTCTACGGTTATGGATCGCTTTGATACTGAATTTTTTATTGATGAAGTGGAGAAAAAACCTGTAATATGGGAGAAAAGACCTGTAATAGTGTGAGGATTACTCAAATATGCCAAGAACCAAGCTTGGCAGGAGTTGGTGGAGATGTTTGGAAATGGTGGAAAAAATAGTATTTTAGAGAAGTAGGTATTTATTCACCAAAAATGAACTGACAGAATGATATTTATGTGTCTTGCCATGGAACACGGCCGTCGTTAACAAAGTAATGAGCGAATATATTTCTGATATTCAAAGATGGAGAACGACACCAGAACTGTCAAACTGACGTTTATTTTCGCGCGCACAAATCGCTTATTAACCGCGGCTGTGTGAACAGATGACACAAATCGCGTGTTTTGAAACGCGATTCTGAAACTGAACGGTTCCCGCTGTGTCTGAACAAGCGCTTAGACGTTTCCAGAGGGTTGTAGATAATTGCAGACCGTTTTAGATCCTACGATAGTGTTGTCAAAAGTAAGTAAATTATTTTTAGTACCTCGTTACAATATTGTTCTTCTTTTCTAAATTCTACTCCTCTTTGGAGTTTGGAAATCACCTCAGATATTTAAACATCAATTTGCCACACATGTTGTACGACTCACACAACTTACTATTTCTCGCCACTCGTAATAAAACTCGTAATAATAAAGTTTTCTCTTTTCGATAGAGATCAGCACTTCTAATTTATTAATTGTTCACTCTGTCGTAAATAGGTTTAGCACTCGTGCGCCTGAGCGGCCACATTTCCAGTACCAGATGTTTACTTTCATTTTTATTTTATCATCACATTTTCGGCTCTTCGCATATTTATTATTTGGAAAACAATAATAACCTCGCAGGACTGTATTCCTGCCTTGATTCTGAGTCGAAAATGTTCAAGCAGCCATGACCTAATACAATTTACATGCCGTAAAACTGCTGTGCAGTTTGGCATATCTACAATGTAATAAATATCAAAAAATTAATAAATATATATAAAGAAATAAAAAAAATGGATATATCTAAGTTATGTATTTTATTTTATTATTTATGACTTATTATTTTGTAAAACGTTGGACTATCATTACAGTAACTAATACTGAATATGAAAAATTCAATTCCTTTAATACAAGTCCAATAAAATAGTAAAAACCTTGTAATAAAAACGTAATAAAATGGAAAACGTTGCAATTGGAATTTCTGCAGGGTTTTTATCATTTTATTTAAATTGTATTGAAACGAATGAATTTTTCGTGATCGATATAAGTTACTGTAATGATAGTTCAGCGTTTTATAAGAAGTAAGTCAGAAATATTGGAAAAAAAATGCAAACTTTGATACATCTTAATTCCATAACTATTGATATTTGGTTATGACTGCTTGAACATTTTCGACTCATGGTCAAGGCAGGAATATAGTCCTGCAAGGTTATAAATGTTTTCCAAATAATCCTGTATAAAAATATTAATTAAAAATCTCTATTATATTAGGTCCTTACATATGAAATTGACGTTTAGTATGGGAGGAACATAAAGTCGATTTTTTTTTTATTATAATATATTTATTTAATCAAAGTATGTACCATTGCTATCTATGCACTTTTGCCATCTCATAGGTAGTTCATCGATCCCTTTACTAAAAAAACCATTCGGAAGGGAATCAATAAAATCTTTGAAGGCGGTTTGGACTGCCCCATCGGAGTTGAATTTTTTCCTTTGCAAGAAGTTATCCAAATTTCGAAAAAAATGGTAATCTGTTGGGGCAAGGTCCGGAGAGTACGGTGGATGTCTTAGACATTCCAATTGAAGCTCCTCTAATTTGGTAGCCGTCTGTTGTGCAGTGTGTGGTCTGGCGTTATCATGAAGCAGCAGTGGCCTAGAGCGATTAACCAGCCTCGGTTGTTTAGCAGCTAGCTTTTCCATCATGGTTTGCAGTTGCTGACAATAGACATCTGCCGTAATCGTCTGGCCAGATTTAAGAAAGCTGTAGTGAACGACACCAGCACTAGTCCACCAAACGCTCACAAGTAACTTTTTTGGAGTCAATTTTCGCTTGGGGCATGGTTTGGCTGGTTCGGCAGGGTTCAGCCATTGCGATGAGCGCTTCCGATTATCGTACAGGATCCACTTTTCATCACAGGTAATGATTCGATTTAAAATCCCTTCATTATTGTGCCGGTTGAGTAATGCAACGCAGCAGTCAACGCGCGTTTGTTGATTTGCTTCACTCAATTCGTGAGGTACCCACCTTTCAAGCTTTTTCACCTTACCAATTTGCTTCAAGTGGATTAAAACAGTTTTATCACTAACACCGCAGCCTGCAGCTAACTCGGATGTGGTTTGCGATGGATCCGCTTCCACAATAGCCTTCAATTCTTCATTATCAACTTTGGTCTCCGGCCGTCCACGGGGCTTGTTCTGCAGGTCGAAATTTCCAGAACGAAAACGTTGGAACCAAAAACGCACTGTGTTTTCTTTTGCGGCACCGTCGCCATACACATCATTAATCCTTCGAGCCGTTTCTGCAGCACTGGTGCCACGGTGGAACTCGTACTCGTAAATAACGCGATATTTCAAGTTTTTCATTTTGTAAACTGAGTCTCGCAAAGAAAAAAACAATTGAGGAAAAAACAAATGAATTATAATTTTCAAAACACAAATACATGAGTAAATAGCTGTAAAAATTTGGATTTGGAATTCCTAACCAAAGAGAAGATATTTGAGATCAAATTTGCCAGTACGGTAAAACGTCAATTTCATATGTAAGGACCTAATAATAGTTTATAGTAAAAATTATTCCATGAATGTGTCGTTAAGTACCTAGGTAAATAAACATAAAAATAATATTTGTTTATTCTAAATGTTTAATTCATACTAAAACTATTCCACATACTGGACCTGTCGATGTCTCTACAAGTCTACAAGTCAGGTCCCGATACAAAATAGAATATAATGTATAATATTGTAACGTGATGCTAAAATTTTGAGGAATTACGCACTATCGAAGTCTCTCGAAATCTCTGGATCACTCCATAACACTCTGGAAAATTCTCGTAAATATTGGAAATGTCGAGTGAGTACTAGAAAGTTATTAGATGTTCGAAAAATCAACATGTTTGTATAAAAGGGCTAACCTAACAATTTCCACCAATTGTTTTCGTAAAAATCTATGCTTTTTGTATAATTATTACCATTACGAACGATCAAACAATCGACACTACGAAGAAACGGTGGCTTGATTTTGGTTGCGTTTATGTTATTATGTGAAGAAAGCATGAACGTGACGACTTCAGTATTATTTCCGAAAGTAAAAAAAGTCATTTTAATATATTTTTTAAAAGTTCCTTAACTTTTCCTTAAATAATAGTTGATTTATTGTATTCAAGAATTATATTTCATAAAAAGCACCAAAAGGGACTGCCGAAACCAGGGATCGAACCAGGGACCTTTAGATCTTCAGTCTAACGCTCTCCCAACTGAGCTATTTCGGCGATGAAAATGGTATCTCATATATTGTATAAGAATATACACAGCATAATTCTTATGATATATTTTTCCTTTTACATTATATGAATATAAACAGTATCCTATCAAACACATGTAGCGATAAATAGGAAAATTCATTATAAGTATACTTAAGTGAATTACTTAACTATGCATTCGCAAAATGAATACTTTAGTATAAAAAAATAAATGACTAAGTCACCTATTGAATTTTCTGTGAAACATAATCATTTCAAATCTTATAAAATTGCGACACTAATTACATACTTCCTTATTCAGAAAATGCATCTGTCTAAAAGATTAGAGACATCTTTTAACGTTCAGCCAAGAAAAACAAATAAAATAAACACTCTTCATCTTTTAAATGCTCTTTAAATTAGTATAGGGAAAACTGCACAGATGGCAGGCGTGAATTGTATTTTTACTGTAGTTTGGATCACCGCCAGGCTACTTCTTGCAGGTAAGTTTAAGCTTGTTCAGAATGGAAAATACTATTTAATTTTACATTTCTCGATGTTTAATTTCGAAGCATGTAATTAATATCATTGTGTAGCCATTTAATTTTACAGAACTACGTGGATATGACAAATAGTACATAAGTCATCTATATTTTTCAAAAATCTAGTAACTAGGTAATAATTGTGGAACTGCCTGTTGCTTTATTTTGTGATTAGGTACATATTTGAAAATCGATTAATGTTTATTAATTTTTTTCCGTCACTTTCTTTTTAATACGTTAGTGTTACAGCCTTTTTTAACAACTAAAATATAGCGCTTCTTATGTACGAGATGTGAAAGAAGTCACACAGGTGGGCCCAAGTAAATTTCCCATTTAAATTATAACTTCATTTTTTAAAATTATTTTTTATGTACCAAGCTCACACAGAATGGAGATTTTTTAAATTATGTATAAAAAATAATAAGTTGAACATGACCCCTACTTTAATACTACCTAATTAATGTGAGCTTCGTAAATAGGTACAAGAAATCACCAAGCCATGTAGAATATTAAACTAACTAACTAACTAACCATCACGCCGCTTTCCGCAGGGATTGGCAGAGAGGATAGAACGCCATATTGTTCGATCTTGCCACAAAACTTTTGCTTCAGCTATTATCATACATATTCTCATACAAGTTCTACTGTTGTTGAGGTTTTTAACAAGGCTATCCTCAAATACTTGTAGTATCTGATCGTGCCAGGACTTTCGCTGAGGCCCACTATTCCTGTTGCCTTCAACTCTCGCCTTTATTTTCTTTTATTTTTTATAAATTTATAAAATATTTTCTTAACCATCCTTTCCTTGCTCATACGTTCCACATGACCAAACCATCTCAGCACTCCTTTATTCCATCTACCACACTGCAGTCAGCATTACATTCATTTCTTATTTGCTCATTCGTCACTCTATCGACCAAAGATTTTCGTCACAAGCGTCTTAGTGACCGCATTCAATCTACTTTCATTCGTTCTTTGCCAATTCCAGGTTTTACTTCCATACATCAGGGAGATAAATAAAAAATATATAAAAACAAAAAGTTTTTGTATTTTATCAAGTTTTTTTAAAAATTGGTATATTTCTTGATAAATAAATTAAAAAAACATTAAATGAAATTTAAAAAAACACATCTAATGAAATATTTAATAAAATAAAATACATACCTACATATATCCCAGGAACCAGATTGATTCTTGACATGGGCAGGTTTAAGACAGAGTGCAGAATAAATAAAATACCACAGTTTTATACAGGTGTCTCGTGGCTGGTAGCAAAAACTTTGGGTGAATCTTTTTTAATTTTTTGTTCATTGGTTCTTTTTACATAAATCAATCAAAATAAAGAAAAATATTTTCTAATCATTTTTTAATAATAAGAATCTTCATCTCTTAATAATAAGAGTCAGAGATGTGTACAGACTATAGTATATCGTGTATAGAGAAGGAGTATAGGTATGGATTCATGACAATTTTTTTTTGGTCGCAATCCTAGGATTGGTCTGCAACAAGCACTCGCTTCCTCCACTCCTCTCTGTCACCTGCCAGCCTCTTCATTTCTTGGTACGTGCTACAGCGCGCATCTCCGATAATCTGGTCTGCGTAGCTCAATCTCGGGCGGCCTCTACGATTGTTGCCTTCAACATTTCCCTCGACGATGGTTAAAAGCAGGCCCGGATGCCTTATATTATGGCCTATCCAAATTGCTCGCTGTTGGGCGATTCTGTAAAGGAGCCGCCTCTTTTCGCCTACCCTGCTCAACATCTCGTCGTTTGAATAATGCAGCTAAATTATATAATTTTGCAGTTATAAAGTATTATTACTAGGTATGCATTAATCTAAATAATACGAAATAAATTGTGAAATTTTGTTTTTATTAACGACAATATTGGAATGGAAGATGCAGGCTCAGTGTCAACAGATCTGATAGTCCTAAACATTTTCTTCGTTCAACTTTGAATAGAAAATATTCTTTACACTTGAAATTTGAAATGTTGACGTTACAGAGATAAGCGACATCATTGTTTGTATTAAAAAAATTTGGCTTTTTTTTGAAAAACGTTAGATTATCACTACAGTAACTTATATGCAGAGATGTACAAAAAGAGTTTATTTAAAGTATTTAAATTCTAAATGCAAATAGGTACATGGTTACTTTTCTATTTTAAATTGAAATACAAAATAGTTATAAAGAAATCTATTTAAATACAATATGCAAAATACGTATTTTCAAAATATTCAAATGAAATACCTTTAGTTAGTTAAGATTTTTGCAAGTCATTTATTTCGATGATTTTAACACTAATGTTTGTACAAAAAGTTCATCTTTCATGTTCCGTCCATGTGGCCTAATTATTATTCCACCAAATGAAAATAGTCGTTCAACAAGAGCAGATCTTGGTTAACAAGTAATATATTGAAGTAAAAGTTTTTCCGCAGTAGGATATCGTTCAAGGAATTTAATCTATTGTCATAATCTTTTAAATATTGTGGTGTTTCCAAATCTAAGTAATGTTGGCATTATCACTAGCTACAGAAGAGAGTTGATCTCAATATTGGCACACTTACGATGGGTGCGTTCATAAAAAAAGGAATTTTCGATGAAATTAAATGTGTAAAAAGTACGAAGTATGAAATCAAAAATTTAGGATAATTATTTTGCACTTTCAAATACAAAATATGTTTATTAAAGTATTTAAGTAAAATAGAAAACACATTTTGAAGAAAGGTAGGTATTTCAAATACAAAATAAAAATAGGTATTTTGTATTTGCATTTCAAATAATTCACATCCCTACTTATATGGAATATTAAAAACTCATTAGCAAAAACAAAAACCTTAGAAAAATATTTTTCAAATTTCTGCAAGGTTTTAATCACTTAATTTAAGTGATATCAAATTAATATTTCATATAAGTTACTGTTGTTATAGTCCAACAGAAAATATGTCAAAAATATTTTTAAAAAATAATGTAAACTTTGATGTTGCTTATCTCCGTAATCGTCGATATTTCACCCAAAGCGTAAAATTTATTGAAGAAGACTCCCCCGTTACAATATCTAACCACAAATTTAAAGCTTTCCAATTTTAAGTATTCGTAATAAAATTTATAATATAACCGATTTATGTTTATTAATAAGTGTGTCGATTTTTCTGACAGTCTTTTTATTTATTTATTTTTATTTAATAGATAAATACATTTTTTTACAGTAAAGATAGCGACAGTTCTTTGCAATGGTATTTCTCTTCTACGTGAGTAATACAACTCGTGAGTAGGAGAGGAGTATCATTATAATATATTAAAAAGTAAGTGGTACAAATTTTGGAAAAAGATAGAAATAAAAGTAAGAAAGAAAAGAAAAAAAAAAGAAAAAATAAAAGTTGTTCTCATCCTGCCATCCATCACTCCAAAAGTGAGTAAGTCATAAAACTTGGATTACTAATGGTAGGCGTAGGTTATAAGTTTGTGTATTGCGTATAATAATAATGTACCTGATTCTGTAACTCAAAATTATTTGATGAAAATATTGTTTGTCCAGTCTTAGTATGGTATCTCAAAAGACTACTAAAAGTATAATTTCTTTCTCATACTTTATAACTTTACTAATTAAAATACAACATTAAAAATGTTAAGTAGATACCTCATTATTATTCATTTTCCGTATATTATATTTTATAATTTGATTGTCTATACTTTGATTTTTGAATTTAATTTGTTAGTATATAATTGTATCCTGACGAAGGGGCCACGGGCTCTGAAACATGTTGATATTTTTCATTACAAAAGTGGTGAAAACAAAGTTCATTTTTATTAATCATATTGAAAATAAAAATTACGGTACGCAATAAGAAACACATAAAGGTTTATTACACACATTCTCAATGTCTTTTCGAGAATCGAAACTTTGAATCCTATTATCTCAGAATGCCATTTTTTTTACATGTCATTTAAAACAGGCAGGAACAAATGTTACTAATAAAAAAAATATATATATAATATTGCATCGTCCTGTAATTATATATTTACAATCATCTGTCTATGTGTAAACTGTAGGAGGGATGAGAATTAAAAACAAAATTACAAAATATTCTTTATTTATACCAATCCAATTATAAACATTTATCACAAGTAAGTTTAAACAAACACAAATAATATTTATAGACATTTACGAACATTTAAGTAAAAAAACTACAATATGAATCCATAAAGAATGTAAAGGAATAAACAGGAAAGAAATGTGTGTAGTACACGTTATTATTTATCGGCATTCATAATAATAATATTCTGTTCTTTACTCTCTATAAAGCTTTAGGAGGGGTCTCATACAATATTCTTACATTAAAAGATAAATCAAAACGACTTTGTTTAGGAAATTGTATTTAGTACATATTACGCTAATGTTTAGCTGTGACATATATTCAAGAATGACTTTTCATTTGATGTGACAACTTGCATCAGATAAAATACGATACTGTTCCCAGATCGGTGTTGAGAAGTGATATTTTAAGTTGTCGCAATTGTTGGTTATTACTTGAATATAAACATGCCTACAACTACTAGGTACATCGAGATGTTTCGGTCACCCTGCACAAAGCGGGGGCGTCTATCCAAATAGCTGTCATTTGCAAAAGTGAGAATAAAAATTGTGTTCCAGTGGAATGCTTACGAGAAGAAACATGCTACAAATATTTCAATAACCATTACCAAAAACCTCTCTTATTCCGTAAGTGTGTGAAAATAATAATACTTAATCAGTGCGTTTTGGCCTTAGAAGAACACATTACATTTTTACATTTAGAATATAGGTAAGTACTTCCTCAACATCGATATGAATGGTCGTAGGTTTAATTTTGAAATATATTATAAATATTTATTTTACTCCGCAAATCAGCACCGTAAATTGGTCAATTGTTGTAAATAGTTCAAAAAAGCGTAAAATGGAATATAACGGACGTTGAAATTTAATCTGACAATCAGTCTAGATATCAAGTTTTGCAAATATTATTATATATAAATAATCTATTCGTATCGGATCACAAATCATAGCGTGTTTCTTGGCCCCATCAGAAAACACCCAGTTTTAGTGACCGCGATGACGCAAAATTGTATAGTTTTTCACCCATTTTTACATATAATAAAAATATAAAGGATTACAGTCTTATTTGTCTAATTTATTAAATCTAGAATATAGATTGATACGTGGGACAAACTGTAGACTGATAGTCTCCAATAAAATTCACCCGGATTACTTAGAATAGAACATATATTTATACTAGTTATATATATAGTTACTTTCCCAACAGTATAAGGATTAAATAAAAAGAAAATATCGTTTAATGTTTATTAAAATTTGTTAGCTAAAACAGAATTTAAATTCCCCAAAAATCTTTCTCGCTTTGAAAACTTGGCCATCTATAGACAAGTTTTGTGTTATTAAGCCGTTGATTAATCATTTTTGAAGGCTTTGAGAGGATGTCAAAAGAATGACTCAAGTTTTAACTTTTTCAAAATAAATTATCTTGAACAATTTGAATTGTATGAAACATTTGAAGCTGAACGTATCAAAAAAGATAACAATCTACATTATTATTGAATAAATCCGGTATCTCAATGGTCGAGGTAAACCGTGGGGGAAACCATCGCACGAGCTGTCGCTGATTAAAAGAGCCTCAATCGTCTACGGCAGGAAAGAACCAGCTGCTTGAGTCACCAGATGTGCATCTTGATCACCACCGGTAGTCGCGACCATCAAACATCTATCTATCGGATAGGTAATAATCTGTTTGAATTGCTATCAAAACCGTGGGTTGGGAAAAAAATCCATCGCGTCACAAATTCTTTTAATAGTAAGCTCTGACGTCGAGGAACCTGCAAAGCTAATTTTAATCAACATTTATCCAACTACCCCGGCAATCAGAAATGTATTCGGAGAAATATACACATATTTATCAGATTTTTGAAATCAACAGACGCCGAAATAATTATTGAGTTGTGTAAGCAGGGCCGGCGGTTGTGGCCGTCAGCCAAAAAGCGGATCGCCCACCAACTTTCCCGCAAAAAAGTATTTTGAGTAATAACAGTCGATGATTTTAAAACGGAATAAAGGATAGCGAGACACCTTCATAAACGGAGTAATGTCAAGTGACGCTGAATTAAAGTTATAGTATAGTGCCACCACTTTAACTTGGCGTGCGAGGGAGGGCGTCCCTGTCGCCTAACAGAAGTTGCCAGGATGTAAATTTATTACACAATACATAATGTACAGAATGTCCGGTGACCGGTGTCGTAGTCTTTAACAGAAATTTGGTCGGGCAACACTAAAGAAACCAAGCAATAATGACGGCCGTTCTATCTGTCAAACTGTCAGACGGTAATATCGGTCCATTAGTTGCTTTTTCAGCTTCGCAAAACTTTAATACTTCATTGGCAATTGTTCTTGCACCATCCCGGATTGTTTAGGATGTTTTGGACATAATAATTCAGTGTATATTGGTAATCAAGATGTCACAGCTCCCGAAATTGAACTGAATGACAGGGCGAGGGGTTACCGCAGGGTGCGGGCGGGGCGGGTTTTAGTTCCAAAGTCGCCGTACGCCAAGTTATTGTGGTCATGCTCTAATGTAGTCGGCTAGGTTAGGTTAAAACCCGGGAATTCTATCAAAAATATATTAATAAAGTTGTGGTTTTGATATTATTAAAACGGAAGCGCAAGAGGATGATGATGATCTAGAAATGTGGTGGTGGTGACGCTCGTAGTACGAATGCCTCTATGAGGCTGCGAATTCTCAGATATTTTTGTCATGTTTACAGACACGAAGACACCGTGAAAGATTGGTGATCCACGGAAGGATAGAAGCAATCAGGTCTCGTGGAACCGACTTGATTAAAACCTATTTTATTTTTAAGAATCAACGATAGGTTTTATAGTGATCACGATCCTCAAACAGGCGCAACCGTCGAGGAAGAATACTGGTGAATAACTTCTGCATCTGTATTTTATTTTAGATATTAATAAAGGACTTATACCATGGGGTTTCCACCGAGGTAGAAAGACGAGGCAAATATCAATACTAAGAAAAATATTTCGAAATCTGTTGAGAAAAAAAATCCCCGAAAGAATGCTACAAACTTAATATTCGAATAGGTGTATTAATGTTGATTCAATAAAAACAAATCGATCCGGATGTAATCTATATTAAAGTCTAACAGTATTTTAAAATATTATAAATTAAACTCTTTACTCATTTATATAGCACTACTTAATACTCCAATGCAGTGGTTCTTCAATTTTAGTAGCCAAATAATCTTTCTTTCAATACTGTAGGGGTGATGAAAAACCAAAATTTCTATCAATTAGATTGGCATAAAATATTTACTTGCTCATGTCATCATATTCAGCAAAAATGTACAGTTGTTAGAAGTCATGAGGCGAATACTGGGCAAGTTATGGAAGCCTCAAGATTGTCCTCTAATTCGAATTCGCCATGAAAACTAAAGAATAAACTCTTTCAGCAATGTATACCAATTGTCTTGAAACTCAACAATGCCAAGGTAGCCAAAGAGCCACGTAGAGATCCATGTTGAACGAAATATAAACGAGTGGATGTGAAGAAATATGGCGGAAAGGATATGGCGAAAAATTTGATGAGAAGAGACGACGCCAAATGGGTTAAAAATTTGATCGGATGGAGATCTCCAAGGCGAAATGTGGGCAGGTCAAAAGTACCCTGGATCGATGACACATGAACAGTAGCGTACTAACAGTGGACCCACGATACCAGCGAAAGTGAGGCCTGCAAGGAGTTAAAGGAGGTATATCCTGTAATGGATACCAATTGTGTTCACCTCGATTTATAAATAAATACTGATTAGACGGTTTGAACCAGAGAACCAGTTCATATAAATAAGTTTAACAAAATGGTTTCAAATATTTGCTAGATTACTTTGGTTGAAACTCATTTTAACTCTCTCCTATCATTGTCAAATGAACTTTATTCATTTGCCCCAGTTGAACAACCACTGCCCTAATGTATTAAACGTGGGTCTATAAATAAATCAATGAAATATGACAAAACTAACTAAATAAATAATTCTATTTACAAATAATTGATGTGCTAGATGGTCAATGAACCAATCTATCATGCTGATTTCAGAATAAAATATAAATAAAATATATTTTTTAATGATCTATTATCATTCGATAATTTCTACAGTATTTAAATACAATTAATTAAAAAATATAAATCTTCTAAAGACCAAACCAAATTACATGTTATAAAAGGAAACAAAACGAATGTATTAGAAATACTATAATAATATAAAGTGCAACCAAAATAAACGATAAACAAAATGGGTTTAATAAATACAACTCTTCCATAGTAAGGGACGCACGCTTTAACATGGGCCTTGTCTTTATAATATTTAAGTATTATACATACACCCTTTTTACTCATTGGACAACATTGATTACAATTATTTTAAATCGGTAGACTCTCTTAACCGTTGACACCGGATAAGCGAAAATACGGTTAAAGCGGCGGGTGGTCTGTCCTTCGACAGAAGCAATTTGAAAGCATAAAATGTGAAAAATTCATTTAATGCGCTAATACCTAATCAAATTATTGTTAATGGTATGGGCTATAGAGAGTCTACCGCAGTGTAAACGTACTATTAGTTATATATATATATATATATATGTATATATATATATATTATATTTTCCTATAATAAAGCGTAACATATATTATATTTATGGCTACATAAAACAATAATAACATAGTCTAGACATGTTAAATAAAGTAGAGTAATACATTTTTTACAGAGAATATTTGCATGACAGCGTCCGAATAAGACCTCCATATTTGATTAAATTTCTAACTCTTTTTTACATATGGAAAAGCGTGTATGGAGGTCTTTATTGGGCATCCACAGTGATTTCGTCCTGTCTTGGCTGGCTTAAGTGATCACTTTACACAATTCAACGTTCACCGATTCCATCCAAGAACACCCACACACGTTTATCGAATTTTGAAATTATATGCACCTACATGTGTTATTTATGTTATTTATTTTACGTATTTGGAACAACTGCGTTATCGCCATCTGTGGATTGAAAATTTGTCATTACCTGACATGTATATAGATGTCGCCTCTGATAAATGAGACTTCTATATTTTATTTTTAATGTTTAATAAAGACTTTCATATATGCTTTCCTATATACACATGTACACATCTTTGTCTCTATGAGGTATAATTTATAATTTATCCTAATTAATCCCTCTGTTGACAAAATCCATGAATTGTGTTCTTAGAACATACTAATAAATATATTAAATGTTGCATTTGAAATAATACGCAGTGACTTAATAGTATCACAGGAGCCATAGCTACAAATTATCAAAAAATATTGATAATTTTTTTTTAAAGTTACAAGAATCATTAATACTCCAACACCCGTCCTGCGGGTGACATGGACCCCCATACTTATGAGGAGCGTGCTTTGTGTGTTGAGTATCAGAAAATAATGTTATTACATTGGCCTTGCAAATATTCTCCGGTTAAGAAATATATTTTCATCAAACATATATTTTATATGAGTAAAATATTATCACATTAATAGAATGGTATAAATACATTTTTGCCTAGCCTATTTGGTTAAGTACATACATTACTTATACATCTATGTAGACGGTTATATAATGTTGTAAAAATAAGTTGGGCGGGTATCCAACATACATGACGTGAAGCTCACCATTTTATATATATATTATTATATATAAATATAACGTTATAAGTAATAAAGTTTTAGGTTAGTAAAATCCCTTGTCCTTTGGGTAAAGGCTTAACAAACGATCATTAGAAATTTCTTTAAAGACAAAATATGTCATATGTTACAATAAAGTCAAGAGTGGGTGTAAATAAACAGAAATCTGTTGATATTCAATTATTTATTTATTTATATAATAAGTACCTACCCGGTAAAATATAAAAAATCACATTTCTTCAAAAATTTTTTTTACTTTTAGTGAAAATATTTACAAAATTAAGTACTTTTCCTGGCTTCGTACGAAAGATTTTACATTTTCTTTTCATTCTTAAATTATATAAATTTTCACACAACATACAAATATATAATTTGATAAAGTTAAAGGTAGACGATACGATATTCCAAGTGCTTATCGAATATGTGTTTGCACCAGCAAGCATTTCAACACACAAGCGCAATAAATAATAATATATACGTCACGATTTAATTATAAACGTGATAATATAATTTTATAAAAGTCCCGATTGAATCTCGGACAATTTGGCGCATCACAATGAACAAAAGTGGCACAGATTATAATGGCGTTTAAGCACACCCATTTATATAGCAAAATGCCATCAATTCCTTTGAAACATCAATAATAATTTCAATAAGTTCATACAGAAAAATGCATTATTATTGAGACTAGTAACATTGTGTTATTTTAATGTTTAGAATTTCAGACAAATATACTAGGGTATGCATATAAAATTTGGCAAAGTAAACACAACAAATCAGTGAACAAACAAACCGTGTTACATTGTAGCAAGATGGCGAAATAAGTGATGAAAATAGTCTTGTAAATTTGAAGAAAATTGTTTAAAAATGTCAAAAGGTACTCTTGTAAATATAAATATTTTTGTATCAAATGTGAAGATTTTTTGTAAAAGGGAAGAAATTTTTGCAATTGTGAAAATTTTCAATTGTAAATGTAAATAAAATTGTAGTTTCAAGAGGAAACATTTTTAAAAATTAAGATTGTCTTTTGATTGGTCCCAGTAAAAGCTCTTCCAGGACTTAATTTAAAAAATGACAGTGGTCACAAAGTTAGAAAATCTTAACTAAATGGTAAAAATTTGGTAACATTGCGGAATGTTACGCAGGCTTTTTTTTATTATTTCATCCATTTTGCTACGTGTCACACTCGATTTTTTTCATTTCAACACCTTCAACCATAAAAGTTTATACCAATAATTATTTATCAATTTACAATGTAATCATTTAGAACAGTTAAGTAAAAATTTAGATTTTTTTTTGTCCAATATAGGTATGTTATGTATAGAATCTAATTTTAAGAATCATGTTTATATTCATCTTTTAAAAATTCCAAATAATTTTCATATTTTCAAAAATATATTCCGTTTCGTTAAATTTCATTTCCAAAAAGAAATTTTAGATTATCCTAAATTTATTTAAAACTTTCTCAAGGAAGATATTTACAGTAAATATTTGGAATACATTTATTAAATAGTTCAATTTAAATTTAAAATTCGAAATTATGATATTTCATTGGGGATAAACTATGTATCAAATTACAAATTTATTTTTATAATTTGAATGGTACGTATGATACAATTCTTTTTAAAATAATTTTTATACATTTTGATTACATAATTTTATAAAAATCATGGATACTTTATCGAAAATTTCTCGAAATTAATATTTGTATAAATATCTATGTAGTGTTTTTAAAGTAATATTATATTAAAAATCATGCCACACGCATGTATGATGTTGTCAAAGTAATATTTTTTTTTTCCATATTACTATTAATGATATAATATTTCAAGGTTATTTATTGATATATTTGTATTTCATGGTTGAACTAACTTTTTTTTGTGGACAGATTTGTAAATACCTTTTAGTTAAAACAAGTCTGGAATGATATGCACTTTTTGTGTTTTTCCTGTATTTAAACTTAGTTAAGTATTTTAAATGACATTGAAAGAGTGTGCGAGTATATCTGGTTAAAAATGTTTTATAAGTAAATAAATAAATATAAAATGTAGTAACTATTCATATTCTATTCTATGCATAATATTATTTAAATTAATACTTTTTTTGTTTTGATTATTAAGTATACGCGCCATTTACTAAGTTAAGTAAAAAAAGTTTGATAAATGATTAGGAATATTTAACAACGTAGGATTATCATTGTTAAATTATATAGGAATTTAAAATTACGCAGGTTTATTTTAATTCTTGTTTGTGCGAAGTCTTTGGCATTGAAATATGTATTTGTCATGTCATAAACATAAAAAAATATTTGATAATATTATTTTCAAATATATTATAACAAATTAACACGAATTAAAAGATTCATAAGAATAATTTGTTACTAAGAATAATAGTTATTTGTCAGGTTATATAATAAATAAAAATTGTATAAAACGATTGACTTTTAAAATTTAAAATATAAACAAATATTATATTTATTTATTTAGAAAGAATTGAAATATGTGTGACAAGAATTCCGCCGACGTATTCAATTGTCCTACATGCAACCCTGTTCTAGAATGCACGCTATGAGTGCAGTGGCTTAAAAAGTCGACTCGCCTTCCGAGTTCAACGGCCGGAAGTGCAATAAGTATGTATTAGCGCGCCTGCAGTGGTGTCATGTTAACCTCATTACTATTTTCTCCATTATATACATTCAAACTGTACAATTGTATGTATCACTGCGATTTCGAATGCAATGACGAGATCTTAAAAAAATCCTGGGCCGCGTGAAATTTTGTCTATTTCGCAAACCTACACGATTAATATTATTATCACGAATTTCTAAAAATCGTGAAAACGGCATATAATCCAAGGATTCCAAACAGTCTGGAAGGAACTCGAATGCCGGAAAGATCTAGAAGTCGAGCGGTTATAAATTACACGGAAAACGCGCAACAGTTTTGAGCTTGACAGCCGGGAGAGATTATTAATCAAGAAACAAGAAATCAAGAAATCAGCAGAAAAGATAGCGACAGGTGATTCAGTGCGGGTATTGGCCAGCGCTAAAGTACGAGAGCTCCTACCGGCGTGTGAGAAGTATTCGACAGTAATCAGTGGGGTACGAACGGCGTGAATCAGAATTTCGAGAGACAAGTGGAAGAGTCTCGAGTGACTAGTATAAAATAAGTGTGAATTACGGAACACTGCTCCAGTTAAATACGTGCCCGGTGGCTATTTGATATATAAAAAACTTTATTAAGTTTAAAGTATTTCGTATCCTTTTGTATCCACCGTCATTTCATATCCACCGCCGCGATATCGTTACATTATTAACAATAATTAATTCCCATATCGATTTCAATATTTTTGATTAAATAAAGTACAATCCTTTGTATAAAACCACGACTTTTATCAAATACCAAGTTCAAGCCTCGTCAGGACATATTTAAAACAGACAATAGATCTAACAAATAGAGAAGAGGGAGAGGAATTATAATGTTGATGGATATTTAATGGATTTAAATACCTAACATAAGGCCAATGGATAAATTTGCTTTATTATTAAATAGGTATACCGTATCTTTTATCTGAAGGGTCTCTAAATTGTCTAACTGATGACCAAACCTGTTTTTGTGGAGATTAATAACCCTTGCGCTATTATGAAATTAATGGTCTTTTTCAATGATACGATTGGCGAATTCAGAGAATACATTACTGCTTAAGATGTTCCTTCACATGAACGTTAACATAACGAGCAGTTTTGCCAACGTAGAATGCGGTTATTATAGCTTAATTTATACACACCGAGTGGCTTAATTCGTTGTCTTTATCTTTTGAGTCGAGTTGTTCAACTAAGTTGAGCTACTTGTTCGAGATAAGCGAAACCGGTTGACGTGGTATTTAATTAAACTCGTGGTTTTTTTTATACGACGCAATTGTGTTTTATTTAATCTAATATGTCAAACCACAAAGTGCGGTAACGGGAAGGTTCGAGAAAACTTGTTTTTCACAAGTGGAGGACTACTCGCACGTGTGAGAATAGAAGGTGGCGGCGTAAACCTCTGCAAAGATCCTCAATGGTAATATTGCCACGTGATAGATAGACGGAGTTTTGAGACCCCTGCAAGGATCACCGTAGAATATTTTTTTAATATTCAAAATGTCTTAAATACGCTTTTTATGACGAAAAACAACTGCCATTTGGCATTAATGATAATTGACAATAAAATTGTTTTTGTCTTGGTTTTATATTACATTAAAAAAAAACTAGCCAGCAAGGGATTTAAACATGGAGACTCAGCTTGCTCGACCGTACGAAGCGCGTCTATATTATTATGTTTATAATACATGTACAAATATCATACACTGACAAGTCCATTCTACTCTTAGAAATTTAAATATTGTAACATAGTTATTTTGGTACGCTCGAATGCTTAGATGGTCGGCAGGAGTAACAATAAAAGATAGGATTAAAAGTTTACACATTCGTGGTAGCCTGGGCGTCACGGATATAAACAGTAAGCTGGAGGACAGTTGAGATGGTATGGACACATAAGACGGAGACCACCAGACCACACGATGAAGCAGGAAATGTCTATGGAGCTTCATTGACATTCATCTAGAGGAAGACCTAAGAACTCCTGGATGACTCAATTCTCCAAAATATTATAGAGAAATGGCCTGGATGAAAGCGATACCCAGAACCGAAGATGATACAACCTGAAAACGAGAAGAGCCGACCCCAACAACCGAGGTAATCAGTTGGGACAGTGCAAGGAAGAAGAAATTATTTTGTTACGCTCTGGGTAGGCGACTATTTAAATTATTACATTTTTTTTTTGGAAATTCTTTCATGCCCGTTCATGGAACATTTTTAAAATATATCAAGGGTCCTCAGCTAAAAAGGCGTTAGTGATTATTTCGAACTTTACGGGAGAGTAAAATAAATTTGTGTCAATCTAATTTTTTGTTAATACTTTTTATTATACAATTAAATGATTTCCATTTGTTTATCCAATAAAAATGTGGAAAATTTTTGATAAAATCAGATTGACAGAAATTTCTTTTGCTCTCCTCTAAAGTTCGAAATGGTCACTAATGCCCTTTTGGTATAAAGCGATAAACGATTGACGAAAGATTAATAATTAAATTAATTAAATAAACACCCAGGGGCTCAGGATTGGTATTTCCTCGCGTTGTTTGATTTGAAGACTGTCTGTATTTAGCGGCTGTGTGCGTTGACCCGGTGGGCGGGAGGCCGTTAAACCCCGTCTGTATTGTGGGTCACGCGGGGGCGTAGCCCGAGCTGGGGCGCGCCCCCGGGGGGAGGGGGTGGTGCAGGTGCATTTCGGTACGGTGTTCCCGAACAAGTACAAACTGACCGCGTCGAATGAAGGTGGCATTGTGTTTAATTAATTTAGGTGGCATTGATATTTTAATAAATAATTAAATTGCATCTATGGATTTAAAAAAAAATTGATTGAAATGTTATTCGTGATGATTGATTTTCACAATCCGAATCCTAATTGAAATTGTGATCCGGGATTTGATTTTGATGTACTCGGGATAGTAAAATGCTTATTAATTCTATATAAAAATATTCCGCTTATTTGAGTCAAATCTCAAGGAACGTAAATTAAACCTCGGAGCTAACAGTAATTTACATATGTTAATTAGGACACTAAATCCGATTAATTGGGACACTAAATTTAAGAACATTATGCGTATAATGCACACACATAACTTTAATACACGTAACTTTAATCACGTTGTTGTAGGACGAAAGTGTATATTTAATTTTCGTCAACTTTGTTTAAAAAAAATGTGACCCATTACAAAATGCCAAGAGAAGATTTGAAACGTTCAAGTCATTTTTTTTCAAAAATTGCTTTGCTGGATAAAATTAAAAGCCAGCCGCAAGTCAACGTAGGCTCGCTGAAATAACTGGAGTACCAAAATCATATAGCGTCACTTAAAACAACAAAATCTTGTTGTCAATGTGTGTGTGTGATCGTATTGGCGATCACACACACACATTGACAATCGATTTACACTTGCATCAGTTCCTCAAGTTTCGCAGCCATGATATGCGGCATCTTCCTACGCATTTTTTACCAAAAAAAAAACAACACTTATTATAATTTTCTTCAGGTATTATATTTATTCTTATAATTTGTATTTATTGATACTCAATGTACATTTAAAGAAAAATGTTAATTGTTTAATTTTACGCTTTCTTTGGTTAATTGGGGTGGTCGATAACCAAATGTCCTGGTCCCGAAGTATCTCTATTAAGCGAAATCGACCATATTTATAGAAAAGGCCGAGAAAATAAATGCTTTTTATGTAAGATATTGTTAGGTATACAGGGGAGAGAAGACGGATTAATGACTTTGAGATGTGACGCTGGAAACATATACATGTTGCACCATAGACAGTAAAACGAACAAATATCTCCAAGGATACAGTTCCTGTAGGAACAGAAACCACATCAAGCACAGACTCTCAATCATTGGCCTAAAAATAATTCAAGTCGACAGTGAAATCTGGCACCGAGTTGTATATCAGTCAAAGATCCTCAACAGGCCATGTAGACATGGAGTAGCGATGCCATTAATATTTCCGATAAGAAAATTAGATAGGAAAGTAATTAATATATTTCATTCCGGCCTTCTTTCAATGTAAAAACGTCAAACTACTCTTTGTAAAGAAGTTTCAAGAAGTCGCATAATTAAACTTGCTTGTGGTGTTTAATTAATATGGAAGAAAATTTAGTTCAGAAAAAGTGTGATCTTAACCCCATTTTACGACAGGTTTCAAACACTTATTTAGAAATAATTCAACCGTCTCTGATGTTCATTCTGATGTTAATTTAGAATTCCTCTCCATTTTGAGTCCCTTCATCACCTACATGTGAATACTGGAAGTGCATCAATGTTACGCAAATTGTGTTACATCCAGGCGCCAGATTTATATTCAATAATACTTTCTTACATGCATACATTTTATTATACAATTTACAAGTAGAATAAATAGGTGTTCCTCTTAATAGAAATTTGTAAGTCAAGGAACGACTGTCGACGTGCTTAACTGACTCAGATGCAAACCTTTTTACATTTAAGAAAAACAGTCTAATTAGTATTGTAAGCCGTGCGTACGAGGCCTTTTGTTTCGTTGCGTTGGTGTCTATACCCATAAACACCAACACAATGAAACAATGCGCGTCTTACGCACGGTTTAAACATAATAATTCGGTTGCCTTTTCAAACGGAAAGAGGTATACGCGTGGGAAATTCATTAATGATAGAGTAAATACTAAACTAACTAAAGCTTGAAGTTTAAGTAAAGGTCTAAGTGTAGTAACAGAATTAAAAAAAAATCGCTTAGATACTTTGGTCACGTGGAACATCGAGCGAGGAGAGAGAGAATGGTAGGAAAGATAAATGGTGTGTGTAGTCACGAGCTTAACTGTTATTTTAAACGTAATTGTGCCAAAATGTAATTTTGAGATTTTGGTTCAATTGCAATGATTGGTAACCGATTATGTATGAAAATTCAGCTATTAAATAATACCGGATACTGGAAGATGGTCCCGTTAGAAGCCTCAACAACCGGCGAGCTTGCATGCGAAGATGTATGAATGTGGATGAGGCGAGAGTTGTATGCCAGGACAGAAGAGTGCGGCGCTCTATCCTCTCTGCCTACCCCTACGGGGAAATGGCGTGATGGTAAGTTAGTTAGTTAAATAATTTGAGATCACACTATGCTCTTGTCGGCACTGAAAAAAATATAAGAATCAATTCGTAGTTAGATTAGATTGGAAATAACTTTAGAGCTACCTAAAACGACATTATTTGCTGATCAATCTTCTTCTACTTGCTGACTTATTTGCTAGCATATTTCCTTAAAATATTTGAAATGAGGAAGATAAAGAACATATATAAACAACTTCCAAAAGCTCGCTAAATGTGTGGATGATCTTACGGTGGAATTGGTGAATAGTTGCGTTGTGTAAAATGATCACTTAAGCAACTAGTATAGGTCACCAGCTCTGAGGACACCCTATAAATGACATGTTTTCTATTTAAATGGCTTCGTCTCTGTGAGATATCTATAATTGAATTTAAAGTTGGTGCGAGTGTTTGTTATTATTTAAGGGTTGATTAAGAATGCATTTTTGGAACACTGTGTGAGCGAGCGCCGTGCGGGCGGCGGGGTGCAGGGTGCAGGAGTCCGCTTGCGCAGTATTGATTGCAGCCCCGGGTCATCGCCCCCGACCTGCTGGCTGCTGGCTGCCGGCTGCTGGCTGCCAGCTGCTGGGCCGGTGCCCGCCTGCATTTCGCGTGCACCACGCTCTTGGAAACCACTTTCCGCGAGGACTTTCCACGAGGGCTAGCGGACAGGTTGAATTTCTTCGAGGATGAACTTAAAATCTTGATGAAAAGATTTTTCGTCAAGCGAGCAAGCAGATGCCACGAGTTAAAAGAAAGGAAGTAAAAAGCCGGCATGTTTTGTAAAAAAAATGAATGAATGTTTAAATACGCGAGTGTGCTGTCACGCGGTAAAAGTCCGATTGACATTAAAACTGCCAAATTACGACACTTGCGAAAATAAGCGTTTTGGCGGGATTTTAAAATCATGATTTTCAAAAACGTTTTTTAATGTTAATATACATATTAAAAGAAAATCTTTTTCATAAACGTATTTTCTAAATCAAAGTTAACATTTTTCTATTAAAAAAAAAGTGAAATTACCCTATTATGCAAAAAATTAGTTATACGTAAGCACAATTGCGCAATTTTCGGACAGAAGACCACTATAAATGGGATAGTGGGCTGAGTTTTAAATAATAATTTATTGTATTTTATGTGTTTGTGCCCAGTATTCTGTTAGTGTGTCATTAAAAATAAAATAAAATAAAAATTATTAAAATTCAAGATTACGTTAGTTAGCTGTAAGCGCTGATTTTTTGTGCTGTAACGCACTGGAACGGCATTTCGGCACCTTCTTACGGTATTTTTAATGTGGAAAAGTAATTAGATTCGCCAGAATGAAATGCTTATGAACCGGACGAAATGTGGATGGATTTGAAATTGGTGCTCCCATGTAGTGAAAAGTGCATCCACGTTTTCATTAGATTTATTAATTTATGAAAAAAAATCGTAATTCCAGTAATTGGGGAGGTTTGTGCAGTCCCACACATTCCATATAAGAATAAAGATAAAGATAAATTATGTTAAATTTTTTATGCGCTCCGTGGCATAAGAAAAGCTGCTTTAAATTTAATTTAAATTATTTAAATTAAAAATTAAATTAAATTAAATTAAAAAAAAAAATTAAAATAATTTAAATTATATTTAAATATAATTTTTTTAATAAAAAGCTTGACAAGAAGTGAGTTCCAGCACCATTTTTTTACAAATAAAGCAGTGACTCATGGGTTATGTGAAAGAAAAACAGTTAGTAAGCATGGCTAGACTGCAATATATTATGTGTAATTTTTTCGCTTAATTTCCGTCATGGAGAGAGGATCTTAAAAATGCTTCCTTAATGACATTTTTTCAGGAACGACTTGTAGTGATAAATTTCAGTGATATTTACTGTCATGATTATCATGAGTTCGACAACTTGGGGTGAGTCATGGCTTTAGGGGAGGGCATGTCCTACTTTTTAAATTGAAATAAAATATCCTACTGCCACCCTCAACCGTCATTCGGTTTTTATTTATATAAAATAAGTTATCGTTAATGATGTAAAAATATACGACAATTTTTGCATCTTGCTTTCATTCCTATGATCCGAAAAATATAGTATCAGCAGCTTGTTGGTACATGACGCTCGTGATCTGGTGGTCGGTGGTTCGAGCCCCATTCCAGGGCACCAAAAAGTTAGTCCTATTTTCACAGCACAAGCGTTTAGCTTATTTTACTTTAAGAGTTTATAATATACTAGCTGCAACTCGTCAAAAATGACGCAACAGTTTGCCTCTTTGCTAAGCCCTAGTATATATTTATAGCATATTTTGGCGGTCCACGGAGAGGCGGCCAAGCAACATGTGTTGAGCGGCCGGTTCGGGTTTGCTGGCCCGGGGTTCAAACCCCATCTCCGACCGTTTAATTTAGTTTTTTTAGAAGAGAATTCGAACGAAATTTCAATTGTGCTTAAGTCGAGCTTTTTCGCCCAGGGCTTTTGCCCAATCCGCCAACGTTTAGTGGGATCGCTGAAGATACTACCGTAATACTTTGTAGTGCGTGTACCCAATTTCATATGCTTTTCTGTGACTTTTTTTAATAATTATTAATTTTAATTAATTAAAAACTTCGTATTAACCAAATTACATACAATGTTTTTAATGAATTAAAATTAATAATTATGTCTAACCACAAAGTTAACGCTATAAACATCAAAAATATTAGAAATAATTGTTTGTTGTGATACAATCATCTTTCGATCTTAATATTGAAACTTTATTTTGTTCAAATCAATTAATCAGTGAATATTTAAAATGTTCCATCTAGCATTAGAAATATCATAATTTTTTTTCCGTAAAATTAAAAAGTTTAATGAAAATAAGTAGTTCCCCGGTGGTGTATAAGAACTATAAGTAATATAAAGGGTTTTTAGTAGTATCTTTGTAGAAACCCTGGAGGCAGAAATATGTGGGAAAAATATTATATGTATGTCTGAAAAATAAAAAATAAAATACAGGACTTTGTGATATCATAAATAATTCTGAAGTATGTAAGACATTTTTTTAAGTAGACGTTATTCTTTCATAATTTATTGTTCTTTTTCTGGCAGCCCTAGTTATGGCGGCCTGTAAAATTAATTTCCAAAGATTACGCCTAAGGCCCGGTTGTTTCAAATTCGATCAAAGTAAGCGTAGAGTTTAAACTGAAATTTTACGTTCTCCACCAATCAGACGATCCGTTTTCGTAAAAATCTATGCTTTTATCGACCGCTTACTTTGATCGAACTTGAAACAACCGGGCCTAACGTGGCTGCTCGCCAGTTAAATTCTCCATTTCAGTGATATCAGTGCCATCTATTGCAGGGATGAATGATTATTTCTTACGACGGGTGTAGAATTAATGAGAATAAAGATGCAATGAAGTGATTGACCTTCCAGTAAGAAAACCACCAAGTTCTATTTTCTATAGCGCAAGCATTAAACAAGAATTTCACAAAGTAAGAATATTACTGAAATGTGTTACCGGAATGAATTTCAATTCAAAATGTACATTTTTGTAATTAAGTATTTTTCTTTTATTTTTCCAATTCTTCTTCGTGTAGATTTGCGACCCCGACCAGTATGTTGAATAATTATTGTAATTATTACTGTGAAGTATGATGTATACAATTAATTATGTATTTATTCTGCGCAAGATCACCTGAATCTTGGAATTGAACCACTTTTTGAAGTTACGTAGCCTAGATAACTACTTTTTCGCAGTCTAGATATCTTCTTCTTCGCTGTCTGTCTTCCTCTGCTTAACAATAACAAATGTACAATACTTCTTATTGCGCAAAATGTGTTCAGATTCCCTTTGTTTGGTTGCTACCTTTTTTGACTACTTTTTCATTGGTTATTTGGTCACCGCAGGAGATAGCATTATCGATACAGCCACATCTCAAATAAGTCCCATTACGTACTATACATATTTTGGGATTATTGGGGTGATTGATGGTACGTAACAGCACCACAGCATCATATTATTAACCAGTAATGTAAAGCATTGGCATTTCATCCTTTTGCGATCTTTGAACCATCTATCCATTATGCCTCTACAGCGGGTCCAGCCACATCAAGAAGATCTCTTCATTCGTTTTGTTTCGCCAGTCATCGACCTTCAGACCACACAGATCTCTTTGGACATCTAGCTAAGTCGTAGTCTAGCGATATTCCCTTTCCCCTCTGGTTTTTATAATAGATCATTATTCAAGCTAAATGCTCGGCCCAAGGAAATCGGCAAACTGGGCTGATTGTACAACTCATAAACGTCAAGATTATAGCTAAAATACCTACAATTTAACAGAATCGGCAGAGCTATATATGAATACAGGTTTCTGCCCCGATAACTTTTAGTTTTATGTGTTATAAAACGCTAATTTTGGAAAACGCTCCAGGTATTCACATTAAATACATTAACACCATCTTTGTGACTTTGATTTTCAAGAAATATTTCAATTTCGAAAAAAATGTCGCATGACTGAAATTAATAAAGGTTTTTATGAGTTTTCCGGAAAATTTCTCTCAAAGGCGAACAAACGACGTAGAAGGGAAAAGAGGCGAACAGATCCATTTTTAATTGGCATTTAATCGTTCTGAAGGTTTATTATAGAATTGTTTCTTCGAAAAATACAATACCCATAGAAACTTTCTTGTATTGTAGAAAATGTAATTACTTAATGAAAATGTTGTAATGCGATCGTTTCAAGTAACAATTATGTTCTTAAATTATTGATGGATTTTGAGTAACATTGTAGAGATTACTCATGTTGATCATTAATTGGTTGAAAAACATTACATATGTGTATGTTAATATATATGACTCACGTAGGTACTTTAAAATAATCAATTCTAAATTTTAAGGTAGATTAATATTGTCAGGAGATTTTAAAAATCGAGAAGTATGGCAGATTATTGAAGATTCCCGGTTTGACTGGAATATTATAGAATAACCCATATGAACTAAAATACGCCAGAAGTTTCTGGAACTCGAGCGGATATAAATTATGTGGAAAGCGCGCGGAAAACAGTTGTTTTTGAGAGCCACGAGAAGTCATAGATAAAGCGAAATAGACAGCGACGGGCGATTTCAGTACGGATATTCACCTGCGATAAAGTACCTACCGACGTGTGGGAAGTATTCGATAATTATCAGAGATATACAAACAACGTGAATCAGAATTTCAAGACACTAGTGGAAGATTTTCGAGTGACTAGTGCGAGATGTCCGAACAACATGTGATTCTATTGTAGACAATTCTTCAAATGTTCGTTACACTGTTTTCTTACATCCTCGTGTCTTACGCGGTTGATTTTTATTTTTTATTTTCTTTTTACTTTAAGAAAAACTGCTGAGTTCTCACAAGATGGTTAGATCCGATACAAACAATCGTGATTCAGAAACGTAACTAAATTTAGTGGAAATATTTTATAGAATTTCCGTTTACGTGATTCGGAAACATCTGTATCCCTCGGAGAGAGAATATTCACGAGCGGTTTGTGACTTTGGTTTGCGGATTTAGTGCTCTGTCAAAGCAGACGTTGAGTAGACATAAACTACAAGAATGGTGTGATTCTATCAATGGGTATGGGTATATATTTATGTAGCTTACTTACAATAACAGTTTAGATGAAAAAATTAAAATTATTTCTAAATCGTAGGAAAATATTTTAAATGATTTAAAAATATACCAATTTGCAAATTATCATCGTGTCATTTTGTTGTTTAAGCATTTGTGATGACACGTGGCAATCACAACGAAGACCTCCTTCCATTTAAAAAATATGTTGAATGTTGAAAGATGTTGAATGCAGTAGACCGTACATAGTAAAAACTACGGTTAAGTTTCATCGAGTTTGTGAAAAACACAGAACCCAAATTTTATCACTAAGACCACAAAAATGTTTAGTTTTTTATCGCACTGCCAGCAGTAGACCGTGCGGTATGGACATAGTGAAAATTTCCGATAAATTTCATAGCGTTTTGTCAAAATCTTCAAGTATGTGAAAAATTGTGTTACGGATATAAACGCCAACACAACGAAACAATGTGTCTCGTACGCACGGCTTAATAATAATAATAATAATTGGATAATTTGTATAGCGCCGTTTTCGCGAAATACTCACCTCAAGGGCGCTTTACACAGAGAAATTATTATCTTACAAGACAACTTACTGCTAGAAAAGAAAAAACTTATTTACTATTACTTATTCACTAGGTGGCATACAAGAAGTGGAATTAAAATTGAGTACTATAATAGTTTGTGAGTCCCTGAAAGAATTATGTGTTTTCGCGGAGTGCACAATATGAGTGGAAAACATTAGCTAGCGTTGTTGTGGTTAGATTTTATAGGTTTTTATAGGATTGTCTAAATAAATGCGTCTTAAGTTGTTTTTTGAACAGTGGTAAGCTGTCAGTTTGTCTCAGTTTGTTAGGTAGTTTGTTCCATAACTTTGGTCCAGCCACCGCGAAAGCACGATCACCGAAATTAGTTTTGTGGACGCGATTTACTTCAGCTAACCTATTTGTATTAGATGTTGATGCTGAGCGAAGTGTTAGTTGTCTATTATTTGCGGAGAATGGAATGCAGAAGTCGGTTATGTATTGAGGGGCCATGTTGTGAATAGCCTTAAATATTGTAAGGCAAAGCTTATATTCAATCCTCTCTGGACATCTAAGCCAGTGAAGGTTTTGAAGATGGTTTGAGATGTGCGCAAACTTTGAAACGCCGGTAATGAGTCTTGCGGCGGCATTAAATACAGATTGTAATTTGTTTATTTCCTGTTTCGGGAGATGAGCGTAGATACCATTACACATACTAATTCGATGGTCTTTCTTAAACGGAAAGAGGTCTACTGCACAATGAAAGGGGAGTTCGCCGCGCTACACGAGAGCGCGGCGGTCGACGCAACGATAACTTTTCTAGAATCGCCTTTGAATACATTGATAATTTGGTGTATAATACGCATAATGCTAACGTATTTCGTGCCGCCGTCCCGTGATTGCGTGCCTTCGGTATGGAATCGCATTAAAAGCGGCAGTACGTTGGATACGGTAGTGACTATTATGAAAGCATCTTTATACTAAAACATACACTGCCATTTTCGTCTCGGACGTAGGGGCGATCACCCGGTCACACTTAATATACCGCAAGTAGGTATTTTCAATTCGACTGTATTTTTACTACACCGTGGATTATCGCGCATTTGTAACTTTTTTTTTGTGTTGTCCATAACTTCCTGCATAAGAACGCGTTGAATCCGGTAACTGAACACATTGCCCACGTGTCAGGCAACCTCTTCACGCACCGCAATAAGTTGGAGATTTGAACATTTTCCAAAATATTTAACATAAATAAAAGTTAGTAATTTGGTGTAAAAAAAGTTACCCGCAACCCATTAAGTGTCAAATGAGGTCGTATTGTTAATATAATAAGATAAAATATATAAATTGAAGTGTTATATCTATAACTTATACAAGATTAAATTCCATTTGTAAGACGGTATTGTTATAAATGAACGTATTAGTATTATATACATAACCGTGATTTCCGGATTTCGATTATCGCGAAAAAGACTTCTAAAATCTTATTCATTATTAAAATGCAAGCTTCAATGTAGTAGTGTAATAATACATAACTGAAACTGATGAATTACTAAAATAAAATAATATATAAAACAAATCTTAACGAATTCGATTCGGTACTTTAGAAGAATTTTAGATTTATTTAAAAAAATAATGTTTTAGGGAAATATTTTTTAATTATAATTGATTTCAATGTGAAAGTGTTTCAATCACAGTGAAAACTTTACGATGTGTGTAGAAACAAAGCTTTACAAAGCATTTCATAGCACTTAAAAAT
Organism: Agrypnia vestita; assembly: GCA_016648135.1. Classification (NCBI taxonomy): domain Eukaryota; kingdom Metazoa; phylum Arthropoda; class Insecta; order Trichoptera; family Phryganeidae; genus Agrypnia; species Agrypnia vestita. The sequence continues at coordinate 36,134 of JADDOH010012219.1, forward strand.
ATTCATTTTAAAATCGCAGTGAATACTTTTATTAAATATACTCGCAAAATAACAGTAATCGCATTTTTGTAATTTATAACAAGAAATGAAACAAAAATATTTTTATGTGGGAAGGTAAAAAATTCCCTAAGGTTTAAAAGCAATATTATATTATTTTGCATTAATTGTTGTTAATTCTATAAAATTGAAAAAGAGTTAAAATTATGAAGCATCACGTATGTATGTATATAAATTTATGTACTTATATTTTGTGGCTAACCGTTTCAATGCAATTTAAAAAACGCAGTACATACGCACACATCTCTTTTGACATACAATGCATTTTGAATATTTAATATAACCTTTCGTCCTGTTAGGTGAAAGACAATATGTCTTCTTACATATTGTAATGTTTTCTGTATAAGGATATAATACATTCTTAATATAAACCGAAGCTAAATATTTTATGCTTAAATAATTTCTTAATGTCTAATAAATGTGCTTAGTCTATGATAAGTATTATGTTATATAATACATTATCTCATAAATGTTGCACTCATAAAAAACCAACGTCCAACATTTTGAGAAAAAATGTATACATTATATACGATAAGTTCAGTTTATTTTAATGTAATATACGTTATATTAGACATTTAATAAATTTGTGAATTAATGACAACGAAAGCCCTTTTAATATTATTTATTCACGTATAATAAAAATTAAAGTGATTTTAAATTTTGAAATGCGGTTCAAGCAAACACTACAACAACAGATTCATGAAGTATAAACCAGATTATATAATTACCATATCAGTTTTGATAAGAATATTATAAGAAATAAGAATTTTAACGTAGTTTCATTTTAAGGTTGAGTGACTTGGAAGAATTGAAAACGAAATTTTTCTTGGTGGTTTAAACCTTAAGGATTCGGACCACTCTAAGGGATGCAGGAGCGGCCAAAGAAACATTTTGCGCAATCAGTATGACGTACAATAAGGGTAGTCAGGTAGAAAATGGACAATTACCTGGAATTGTTTTAAAAATAGAGTAGAATAGGGTACTTGCACAAAAATGAATATCATTAAAAATATAGGCACAGATATTCCTCGTTATATATAATTTCACTTAAGACCAGTTAAATTAGATGAAAAAATTTCGAACCCAGGAATAATTCCTGGAAAGTTAATTTCGGCACGGTAAAAGAATAATAGTTATAAATAAAAGTGGGATTGACAAAAAAGTAAAAAAGCGGAGCACGATGTTTTAAAAGTCGCGGTAAGGAAATAAAAAAACTTAATGCAAAGATGAAATTTTTAAAGAAACTGCAGCTATTGTAGATTTAAACTGGATCACCTAAAATTAAAATGCACTGCTACGAGCCAGCCATTACGAATATATTTGTATTCAACATCCAATGACTTGTACGTCGCTTTGATTAGTGCCCACTGTGTAGATATATATTAGGTCCTTACATATGAAATTGGCGTTTAGTATGGGAGGAACATAAAGCCGATTTTTTTTTATTATAATATTTTTATTTAATCAAAGTTTGTACCATTGCTATCTATGCACTTTTGCCATCTCATAGGTAGTTCATCGATCCCTTTACTAAAAAAACCATTCGGACGGGAATCAATAAAATCTTTGAAGGCGGTTTGGACTGCCCCATCGGAGTTGAATTTTTTCCTTTGCAAGAAGTTATCCAAATTTCGAAAAAAATGGTAATCTGTTGGGGCAAGGTCCGGAGAGTACGGTGGATGTCTTAGACATTCCAATTGAAGCTCCTCTAATTTGGTAGCCGTCTGTTGTGCAGTGTGTGGTCTAGCGTTATCATGAAGCAGCAGTGGCCTAGAGCGATTAACCAGCCTCGGTTGTTTAGCAGCTAGCTTTTCCATCATGGTTTGCAGTTGCTGACAATAGACATCTGCCGTAATCGTCTGGCCAGATTTAAGATTTAAAATCCCTTCATTATTGTGCCGGTTGAGTAATGCAACGCAGCAGTCAACGCGAGTTTGTTGATTTGCTTCACTCAATTCGTGAGGTACCCACCTTTCAAGCTTTTTCACCTTACCAATTTGCTTCAAGTGGATTAAAACAGTTTTATCACTAACACCGCAGCCTGCAGCTACTCGGATGTGGTTTGCGATGGATCCGCTTCCACAATAGCCTTCAATTCTTCATTATCAACTTTGGTCTCCGGCCGTCCACGGGGCTTGTTCTGCAGGTCGAAATTTCCAGAACGAAAACTGTGGAACCAAAAACGCACTGTGTTTTCTTTTGCGGCACCGTCGCCATACACATCATTAATCCTTCGAGCCGTTTCTGCAGCACTGGTGCCACGGTGGAACTCGTACTCGTAAATAACGCGATATTTCAAGTTTTTCATTTTGTAAACTGAGTGACGCAAAGAAAAAAACAATTGAGGAAAAAACAAATGAATTATAATATTCAAAACACAAATACATGAGTAAATAGCTGTATAAATTTGGATTTGGAATTCCTAACCAAAGAGAAGATATTTGAGATCAAATTTGCCAGTACGGCAAAACATCAATTTCATATGTAAGGACCTAATATACTAGTCGGAGTCCGTACTATATATAATTTTACATCGCTGTACCTCCAAAATGGTTACTCATATCAAACAAAATCACTGAACCTTTTTTATAGAAAATTTTATACGTTACAATTTAATGATAAACAGTTTTACCGTAAATTTATCGTTAACAAGATGTTAAAAAAACGTATTTTGCGACCTTAGATCCAGCGTAAAAAGATTAGCACACCTCGGATCGACGGGAGCTTTTGACATTTTATTTAGAACAATCGTATCAAGTTCCATGGCAAAATTCAGCTTTCAGGAATTTTTTCTGGGTCAGATGTCTAATTTAACTGGACTATAACGCGATTAAAATAAAACGATGCTTTTTTATTTCTGGCGAAAGCTGATTTGAATAAGGGAATATATTTTAATGCATACGTATAAAAATTATATGAATTCCTTTAAGTACCAGAAACAAAGAAAAATATATAATATTATACAACATTAGAGGTTAAATTAGAAGCTGTAAATATATTTTACGCTCACTTCGCAGTAAAACATTTTGGAAGAGATCAAAATCGATTCACTTCATGCGTTTTCTAGTTACGTGACTTTTCTTACCAATCAATTAATCTCGTCTGCTTGGGTTTTTCATGATTTTTAATGAAATACCTTTATATATTGAGTGTTAAAATGAAATAATAAATGGAGAAACGAAAACTTTACGTCTGTCTATATTGCACTTGCTTTTTTCTGCGCGCTATTTTGTTTCCTAAATGTTGTTGAGAAAGTTTAAAAGATTCGATATGACTTGTCATTAAAATTTTCTACATTTTAGATTAAATTGATTTTGAAAATAAGTATCTTAATTCAATTCATCGTTTTTTAGCGTTTTATTTCCCGATCTTTTGCGCTGTTTCACGATAATAGTGTAACTACCCTATTTCCCACTCTTAGATCTAAAATGAAAAATATTTTGCTTATAATATTCTGGTCCAATTTATTAAACTGTTGTGTTTTTATGTGTTAATCGTCATCTTAAGAATTGCGTTTATTTAAAACACAATCTATTTTAGATGCCTAATTTTTAATGAATTAAAATGTGGGCAATAGGCATGATGACAGATTTTGAAATAACCTTCTATAATGTAGGTGCACGTCTATTATTACCGAAAAAAAATTATTTCGGTAATAAACGCTAATAATTGCATTTTCATCTATCTATTTTTAATTTTGCACAAAAACGTCCGTAGGTGTCATGGCGTCTACGTGACGTCAAATCTAAGTAAACATTGCATTGTGTCTATGACAACAGTTCAAGAGACACGGTGATGGTTACTTAGGCGTGACGTCATTCGCTCTGACCGTTGTTTCAGTTAAAACGGCCGAATGCAGAATTTTATACTTTTATTTTATTGAAAATCATATTAATCTCAATGTGTATATTAAAACTGGATAGTTTTTTAGAATCCTTTCAAAATAATTTCTTTTCTAAAATGACTTATTCTTTAATTCTTTGATACTATCATCGTGCCTATTGTGAGTAACGTGTTGTACGAGTTAATTGTACACATCATTATAATAAATTAGGTTCGCTTGTCTAAGGACATAAATTTAAATAGGATTATAAAAATTGTTTACGAAAAAATTTGAAATCGACTTTCAGTGGAGAAAGACCAACTATGTATACAGTCTTGATATTACGAAATGAACACATTCAATTTTACGGCGTAATGATTTAAAGCAGATCTTAATTTGAAAAAATGGATTAAACCAGGTTAAAGCGCAATTTTGCTGACAAAGAACGTAAGATTTAAGTAAAATCTAAGGCATTCACAACGCTCCGCTGTCAGTAATTTAGAAAAAATTAAGGAAAAAAATCAAAGGCGGTAAAATTGATTAAAGCCACGTAAAGCGCGACGCCGACGTCATCATTGATGCCGGCGTCGGTGACGTCACGACCCGCTGAACGAAGATTTATCTTCTAAATCAATATTTTCGCAGTCGTTTTCATGTTCTCGAGGTGCTGAAGCATGGACTTAATTTATTGGTCAAGTGGCTAATTATGTCAGTTCATTTTGTAAGTAATACGAAAGGTTTTAATTGTTAGAATGCATAATTATGTTACAGGTTTAAAAAGCGGAAGTTGTGAATGCCTCGAGGATGTAGCGAAATGAAATCGTTACGATCACTGTGCAAAGGTTACCCGCAAGTTCACGATAAACTTCTCGGTTAATGGTGGAGGTCACTGAGACAAGACGGCAATCTACGGGAGTGTTTCTGGGAAAATACGTGCAAAGTAGTGAAGAAGGTGGTCTTGAATCTAGATGAAAGCAGTTTTGTGGATTAATTATTCAGAACGTGGAGTCGAAAGAAACATGGAACAGTTCTTGGAATGAGAGAAATTAGAATTTTAAACGGGATCATTGGAAGAATCGACGTTTTCTCTAGAGAATTGATTTGATGAATACTTACTAGAATTAATTGCAGGAAAAAAATAAAAATTGTACTACCAGTAAGTTATTAGGAGAATACTTAGAAAGACAAAGATGTTTAAATAAAGAGAAAATATATTTATGAGATGGTTTTTTTCGTGGAAGATTAATGCGAGCACAATCCTGTTTATCCAATATTTAAATGGCGTCTTGATGATTTAATTGTATTGGAAGATAGTTGACTTTTTCATAATACGAAAGATATTTTGAAAATATTAACAATTTGTGGTTGACTGAAAAGCCTGGTTTTGGAGGTAAGGAAGATGAGCCTACCACAGACAAATTCATTTCATTTTTTAAGTAATTTAAAAATGTTGAATTCTAAGAAATACTAGGTATCTCAAGAAACATAAACAATTTTCCACTTTTTGAGCAATCGATTGTCAAATATTCGTCCTAATCTCAAAAAAATGGAAGAATATAAGAGAATACTTTTGTAAATATAATGTTTTAGCTTCGGATTCTCCAAAAGATTCTTGTACCGAGAGAAGGAGACAAAAGCACGGATAATTAGTAGGTAGACCGGCAAAGACTTATAATGTATACATGTTTACCAGCGACAACTTATATATAAGTTAGACACCGAGTTCTTTACCAAAAAGGACAAAACATACAATGCTTATACTAAGTTGGAAATATAGAATGGAGAAATTTGTTTACCGGGATGACTCACGGGCAGACAAACTTATCAGACAGGACTTAAATGTAGAGAAGTACACCGGAGAAGACTTACGAGTATACGATGTTTTTTTGGAGGTTTAAATCTTTAAAATGAATTAAAAGTTAAATGGATAAAACATTAACGGTTGAAATTGGCTATCCGATAAAGCTAATTTCAGGTCCATAATCCCAATTTTTTGTGTTTTATGTTATTGTAAAGATCTATACCTCAAAAAAACACCCCTAAGATATGTTTACCAGTAACGACGAAGATGACCTGTGGGCCAGGGATGACCTGTAGGTGAACAAGTTTAGCAGCGATGACGTACGAGTACACACGAGTGTTACGTTTTAGGAGATCCTGTATCCTGAGTGGGGTGTCTAGGTGTCGGGGGGCGGCGGGCGGATGAGCGCGTCGGCCTCGGAGGGCGGCGTGGCCAGGTGCGAGGGCGCGCCGCCCGCCACCAGCCCCTCGATGGAGCTGACGGCCGCGTGGCCCCCGTTGCTGCTGGCGGTGTGGGCCCCGCTCCCGAGGCCCGCGGCGCCCAGCCCGCCCGGCACGCCCGGCACGCCCTTCACGCTGCAGTGGATGCAGAAGCATCTGGAACAGCCAATCGTTTACTTATTGAACGTGTGAAGACCCCGTGGCAAAAAGTTAAGTAACATTCAAGTCGTTTCGCCTTTGAAAAATATGTTTTATTGCCAATTCAAGATTAATTTTTATTGATTTATGTCACTAAAATATCAAAAAAGTATATTACAAAAAACATAAAAAAAATACACAAAAAAGTATAAACGCATTTATGTACAAAAAATAAAAGTAAAATAATTATCCTTCAAAAAGTGTAGTTAAAACCTTTTTTTCGCCTCTGGAACTCATTTTTAATAGAATAACACCTTTTTAAAATTGGTGAAACACAAACATCAAACAATCTTTCAAATACTATCAGTTTTTACCATCCATTATCCAAAATTACAAAATACCTGGCGTGTTAATTAATAATACAAAACATGGTAGGTACCATTTTAAATTATTGAAAAATAATATATAAGTATATATTAAAATAAAAACAAATATATGACAGTACTGCTAGAGTAAAATTTATATTAACCATAAACATTACAATCAAATTAAAAGGAGTGTTAATTTCAGAATGATGGCATGAACATGTTATTATGGAAGATAACATGTTCTTCTCATTAGTAACTGATTTGATTTTTATGAAAAACTGTAGTTAACATGTTCATCCCTATGATTTTAACATGTTCTAATTATTTTTAAGTTCTGAACTTATTTCCAATGGAAAGAGCGTACATTGTTTGGTTTAGAGGGCTTATTAACTCATTTTTGACAAAAATGTTAGTTAACAACTTCTTGCCATGGGGTCTTCATATATTTTTTTAGGAGCATTTAGGGTCATTTTTTAATGTTGTGCACGCAGCGTGTAGCGTGACATGTAGCGGAAACTCGATACCAGACCCCATATTGAAGCAGTTGTCAGATTCTGTTTACACGCGAGTTTTTTAATTTAATTTTAATTAATTTATTTATTTATTAATTAACGCCCTATAGGACTTTTACAACAGACAGGTAAAGTACATTAATAGTTTAAAGAAAAAATAATAATATGTAAACATAATAATGATATAAAGTGGAAAGAAAATATTTAAAATACAGATACAATATAAAGATAAATATAATATAAAGTAAAAAGCAGAAGCATAAGGAAAACATCATATATTAGAAATTCAAAAACAAAAAAAATAATAATATACAGTAAAAAGCAATAGCCCAAGCTTTGAAAATCATAATATAATAAAGTTCATGTATATATCGATCGTTTTTTAAGAAGGTTTTTGTTGCGGTTAGTTACGTGGACTTTTTTGAAAATGCACACGTTTTTCGAATAGGAACAACGTCTCAATAATGACGCCATATTGAATTCTTGTTAGCTGTCAGATTCTGTTTACATGCGAGTTCACGAATTTAATTTTCGATCGATTTTTAAGAAGGTTTTTGTTTGTAGGAGTATAACATATATACATGATTACAGACACGATTTTTTTTATCCTTAAATAAGTGCACATTATATAAGGCGCTTCTTTCGAATGCCCAAGACGCTTGAGAACCTGTGAATCCAGGTTCGGACATTCGCGAGTGGCGCTCTTTCTCGGGTACGATGGAAAATCGATGATGTTGATTCGTAAGTAATATTATAATCATGGCCCCAAATTGTTAAAATGGGCCATATGCCCAGTATCTTTATTGGGCCCCCGTCCTTTTCGAAACAACTTTTTTTCTTGAGGGTTTTTTTGATGTGTAACATCTTTCCTCTCGCTTTCCTGCAATCTGTGGGAGCGATTTCGTGAAAATGTTAAATAAACTAAAAAATAAAATAAACAAAGTTCTTTGAATTATTAAACAAACTTTTATTATTCAATTAGAAAAGATATACAGAAAAAAGAAATTAACAAAAAAAATATTTTAACTGCTATTCGAACCAACGGACCTCCATTCTATCCGGGGATGGATTCTATGTATTGTATCAATTATTATGAAAAATTAAAAGGTAAAACATAATTTCTGGCATCCTCTAGCGGTAGATACACAAAGTTTTTTGTGACTATTGCATAATAAAAAGTGGATTGCTTTAGAAATGGAACAAAAATGTTAATCAATTAAAAAGAGACTACATACAAGGTGGGAAATTTTTCTTTAACTTACCGAACTGCCGCGGCGAAATTGGATAACGCGCCATCCCCGGATAGAATAGAGGTCCGTTGGTTCGAATCCCGTTATCGATCGAGCAGTTAAAATATTTTTCGTTTATTTGATTTTTCTATATGTCTTTTCTAATTAATTAATAAAAAAAAAAGTATTTGATAAAAAGTCTCGGAAAGTAATGTCTAAAAAAATTTACTAAAATAACAACTGTTGATATTCTGTTTATTTAATCAAATTTGGAACCTCACAGAAAGTTCCTGTCAAAATGTTTTCTCTGCACCCGCGGGACCTTATCATATCCCTACGCACGAGGCAAACTATTAACAACTCCAACACATTATAAACAGTCTGCCAACTTGTTGAACCGTCTGTGAATTATTAATGTTTCGGTTAACAAATAGGCCGACAATATTTTATTGCCCTTATTATAACTTCCGTCAAAGGCCTTTCACTCACTAATCTCGACGTCCGGATCCAATCAACAAAATTAGAAATTTATTCAAACTGGACGTGGTCAGACCCCTGAGTATATTATAATTGGTGAAAAGTATTTTTTAATTTACTAATTGCCTCAATAAATCGTTCCACAGGTAGATATGATAGACTTTGCCGGCCCTTGTACACACTTCGATATAACTAAAACTATGTGATGATCGGGCCACCGTTCCGAACGCACCCAATAAAGCATGTTCAGTGGCCGCCGACTGACAGCAGCATTCGCTTCGAACTCCGAGCGCTTAATTTCATCACGCAATTTCAAAACGTTATTCTTCTTCTTCATCTTTCGTATGGTGGGGGATCAGAGGAGGACATCTAAGTTTGTGAGTTAATAAAACGTTATTAATAGTTTAAAGATTTTTATACCTCTAATAAATTCAGCGTAAAATGCAAGTACGCGGTTCTTTCTAATAACCGAACGTAACCATCAATACCTCCCTGACCAGACATAATATCAAGGTAAATATCGTGATTCATGAGCACGAGTGTAAATCCGGTTTTAGGGGCAATTTAACACGTACGTAGCCCTTATTTATTTGTTCTTATTTTTGTGTGCATACGGTGAATACCACCATTGAAAAAAAATAGTAGAAAAATGACATCCTTACAGTTTGTACACTTTTAAGAAAAAATACACAATAAATCAATCACAAATTAAAATTAAAACATTTTAAAAGAACTCAGAAAATTATAAAAAAAAAAACAAATATATAAATAAAAAATATACACAGAAAATTAATTGAACAAAGCACTATAGGATGTAAAAAATGAAAGAGTCAACAAACCTATGAGTGAAACAGTAAAAAATAGCATATTTTAATATAGAAACTATCAGAGCTTGCACCAATCTGTGCCCAACTAGATCCTACTGCTCCAATTTTGATCCAATAGAAGTAGCTTGTTTAGCTTATTGGTGTAGTGATCATGACGCCCGACTTATGATCTGACATCAGCAAGTTAGTCCTATTGTCATAGCACAAGTGTTTAACATATTTTGAAAATGGTAAGAGTATTGATGCGACACGTATTTTCTACTTACGCAATTAATTATTATTGTTTCGCCTAATTACAAATAATTAATTATGCCCTAAGTGACGTTTTATTTAGAAAATTTTGTTCGACATATTTTTTTTAAATATTCAAGTGTTTTAACAATTATCATAAATTTTTGTGTTAAATAAAACGGACATTTTATACGAATCGTATATTTTACTGAGGAGCAAATCTCAACGTGTAGGCCGAACACCTCGTGATGACGCTGAATAAGACTTCAGCGAAACGTCTACATTTGCTTCTCAGTAAAATAAACGGTTCTTATTAAATATCCGTTTTATTTAACACATAAATATGTCCAAAGATCGTAAAAACAGCCGCAACTCTTTAATAATTATCATAAAACTCGTTTGAAGAGAGAAATTGCTCATACATATTACAAATATCGATGAAAACATACGAAACAGATTCATAAATATCAATAATATTCTGTGGATAATGTGGGATAATGTTTTCATTCATAATTTTTAATATAAAAATCTTTAAAAATACACTCCATTAAAACGCATATGATTGGTCATGACGTATCAATTCGCGTGTTTGGTGTAATGCCGTATTATTTGTACCTACATCTGGGTATACCTCTTTCCATTCAAAAAAGGCAATCGAATTACTACGCACGGCTTACACATTTACTAATTCGATTGTCTTTCTTAAACGGAAAACGGTCTACCATACAATTGTGACTTACGTATTCGTGACTAGTGAAGTGTTTTGGCGGAAATATTAAACGTTGAATTTCAAAATCATTTTTATTTTCTTAACATATTAGGTGTAAAAATAAATTTCCGCCGTTTGACAAAAGTTGGCGCCACCAGTAAGTTGGTAAAAATTTTCAGTTGTAAAACATCATTATCGTAAGGTTGGACGTCTGTCAACAACATAACCTTAAAATATTATTGATTTTTTATCAATAAAATTTATTCTTTTGTATGCGAAAATGTCGAGTTTTGAACCGAACAAGCGTAATTTGCGGGAACTTTTGATTTACTTCTTCAATTTGAAGAAATCTGCTGCTGAGGCTCATCGATTGCTTGTAGAAGCATACGGTGAGGCTGCTTTAAGTGAGAAAAGTTGTCGTGAGTGGTATCAAAAGTTTACGAACGATGAATTTGACATCGATGACAAAGAACGTAGCGGAAGGCCGAAAGTGTACGAAGACGAACGAAACCATTACTGGCGCTGTCTACGGAACACAGTTGATGAGATTGAGTCGAGCACTTAAGGAAAAGCACGTCGACTACTACCCCAGACACGACAAAATTATACTCCTGCATCATAATGCTCGTCCGCATGTTGCGGCGCCGGTTAAAACCTATTTGGAAACACTCGACTGGAAAGTTTTACCCCACCCGCCGTATTCACCAGACATTGCTCCTTCTGATTTCTATTTCTTTCGATCGATGGCGCATGACCTGTCTAAACAACGCTTCACATCGTATGAAGATACCAAAAATTGGGTCGATTCGTGGATAGCCTCAAAAGATGAAGCATTCTTCCGACGCGGTATTCGTATGCTGCCAGAAAGATGGGAAAAATTAGTGGCAAGCGATGATTCGATAAAACATTCCGTTCTTTCACAATAGATGCCCAATTTTTGATAACGGCGGAAACTTATTTTTACACTATAAATACAATTTTTTTTTCATACACTTATTTTCTAGACCAAAGTAAAGATTATGTGAAATTTCCCTACTGAATTGAACGATGACGGACACTGCAAAAGGGTCCGAAACGTCGGCCAGAAATGTGAGAGACGTGCTATATACAATACAATATATTCGTACATCGAAATAATTTGAAAAATATAAACTTTTTATGAACGAATAGAAAAGAAAGAAACATGATATCAAATAAAATTTCCTTGATAAATATAGACGTCATTATCTAGCTGACAGGCAGAACTAGAATTGACATTTGGAAGTTTATCGACATCAAGAGTAATGTTCTAAAGTGTCTCCTTGAACATTATTATCATGCCATCCAAAAAAGAATTTCTCTGTCATTGAAATTTCTTTATTCTTCCAAGATAATGTACATGTATAAAGTTGTGATCAAAATAATATTATAAATGGTGTTTCATAGTTAGTAGCACACACTTTACTGGTGGATTCTTGCCTTGATAATAAGTCGAAAATGTTCAAGCAACTAAGGCGTAATAATAGTTACGGAGATTTGCAACATCATTTTTTTTTCGGTGATGCCCAAGTTGAAACCATTCGCAAGATCCAAGAGGCTTTCGGGGACGATGCTATGAGCAGGGCAGTGAATCGCGTCTCCGTAGGCCCTCAACAACAATGTGATTGATGATTGACACACGGAAAAGCATGCACAGGGGTTAATTTCAGATCATCAATACAACAGTCCAAGGCTTTTGTGGCAGGTCTATATTTCCAAGTCATTGCAGGATCCTTCAGGTCTACATAAGTCTTTCGATGTTTATTTTAATTTTAATATACACTGCAGCTTCAATTGAGCTCAAGCTTTAAGAAGAAGAACTTGAGACCTAAAAACGAGAAATAATTTCCGCGCTAGAAAAATATCCTGAGTTACGTATAATCGAGTAATAACACACGTGATCTAGCTGAAGGATTTCACGATATTCACGTCGAGTACAATAACATTTCTTGGAAAATAAAAGTCTTATAAAGAACTCCTACATTAATAATACAATAGTATAGTTTTTAAACAGGATTAGTCTTTATAGAATTACGAACTATCCAGACGTGCCAAGGTTCTAATATTGCATTGTTGTGTAACGATTGTATAAGACGATGTTCATAATACATTTCTACTGTTTTTGAGGGGATTTCAATCTCAATGAATTAATTGTATATGAGTAGAGAAAAATAGTTTGTGATGTATGTAGATTAATACGTTAAAATTTTTAAAATGTTCTAAAAAAGACTTACTTAAATAATAAAATTTTGAACTATTTAAAAGGCATGGTTCAACAGGTTAAAGTAAATGACTGCAAAAGTAACAAGCCAGCGGCTAACTGCGGAGTTGTAAGTTTGTAACAATACAAACTGAACATAAATGAATGCAACTCAAATAAAATAATGAAAACCTTGTAAACAAATTCTATTTTAAATTTTTGCAAGCTTTTTATCATTTTATTCGACTTGTATTTATAGCGAATGAATTTTTCATAATCGATATAAGTTACTGTAATGATAGTTCTTTGATATTCTTTGATTATATACATCGATTTTCTCTAAAAAGGAGACCTATAATTGGCCATCTATATTATATTAATGTTTTCTCTGCTTCTTTGTTGTGCTGTAAGTCTTCCGTGAATATTAAATTAATAAATATTGCATATATCGATAACTATTGATATAAGCCATGGTTGTTTGAACATTTTCGAGGTAGGATCATTATCATCATGATTATCAAGGTAGGAATCCACCTGCAAAGATTTTGCTACTAGCTATCAGACTCCCTGTATATACTATTTCATAGTGCCTAATGACAATCAAATCAATTCAAATTATAGATGGCGATATTGTTCCAAATATGCAAAAAAAGGTGCATAAATAACATAAAAAACAACTTTAAAAAATCATAGATGTGTATAGTTGTCCTTGGGTGGGATCGGTGTAAAGATGGTGTAAACATTGCATTGTGTAAAGTGATCACTTAACCAACCAAGACAGGTCGTTAGCTCTGTAGACATCCAACAAAGACTTTAATACATGCTTTCCCACACAGCTTTGTTTCTGTGAGATAATAATTTCTATAATTTATTTAATTTAAATATTTACTTTTAATTTTTTTTATCTGTTATCATATCGCGAAGGTCGTCTGAGGTTCGTCTAGGGTGGGGCTGAAGGAGTATATTTAGGAATGATGGAATGTATTAATATCGCCCAAGGCTTTACATAATAAAAGGCCACCATTTGTAAAAGTGGTTCTGACCTACTATAAAGGTCACGCGTAAGGGATGATATATCGGTTAGAAGTTATTGACAAACTCATGTACATGTAATATTATATCACCTATCATATATTTATAAAATGGGAATAAAAAATACACGAATACTTTATATTAAAAGATTTTTGTAAATCTTTTGCAAAATCAAAACGTTTTCAAAAACATTATACATTTTAATATTGCTTTATGGGAGTTTATAATATGTCAGGAAGCTAGCATGTCGAAAATTGCTCGTTTGAAAATTTGTAGGTGAGTAGAAAGTAATCTATACCTATAAAACTCAATTGTACGTCTGTTCTCTATACAAATCTACTTTAGGACTCGGCGGGTTACATGGGCGATATTACCCCACGGAATTTGTTATTTCTTATGTAATTAGTAATGTATACCTACCGTAGGCTTTTAATGTACAGTACAAAAGGAAAAATATTTATGATGAATTAAATAAGTAAAATGTAAAACAATAAATCTTTTAAAACCACAGAAGATGGGAATGTAATAGAATAGAAAGGAGCGTATCTAAATGGCAGGGACATGTAGTGACAATACGACGTATGACTTTTATTTATACATATATTTGGAAAAAATAATCGAAATTTATCTGGCAGTATATGATGAAATATTGAAATATGAATAATATGTTAATTATTGTGATTGGAATATTATGATATATATCTCTTATTTCGGTTTCTTTTCAAAATATAAACTTAGGGAAAGTCATGCTTCTTGTTCTCACTGCACGCCCCTGCTAAATGGTAACTTAACTAAGTGAAACCGAGTTAAACGTATAATAATGATTCGTTTCCTTCATCATTACTTAATGCTGTGAATGAATTTTTGAAAATGGCGAAAATAGGAATTGCGAATAATAATTAATATTTAGCGAAGATAAAATGGCAACGGGCAGGGCATGTTGCAAGACAGGATGCCACAAGATGGACTCCCAGAGTTCTGAAGTGGAGACCTTGGGAGAATATAGGAGGCGATGGAAGACCTCAAAAGAGATGGGCCGACGCTATAGCCGCTGTGGGGGGAAGAAATGACTACAAGAAGCCGACAATAGGGAAGGATGGAAGGGTACGGAAGAGATCTGTATCCAGCAGCAGAGAGATGAAGGCTGAGTAATAATAAGAAGAAGAATGTTCAGATGAGGAATTATTTGTAGATTGGTTTTTTCTTCTTTGTTTTTAACCGGACCAGACGAGACTTCGCAGAGCCGTGATGCGCGGGATTCCAGAGAGGCGCCGACCGCCAGGGAGACCACCAAAGAGACGGAGAGAGAGCTGGACGTCCTCGTCACAAGACCAGGACTGACCTGTCAATACAGATCAAGGATCTAACAAAATAAGAAGAAGAAGAAGAAGAATAATAAGTTTGTGACCGTTTTTGTAACTGTGCTTTCTTTCTTCCACACATTAGTCAGGGGTGACAGAAGCCACGATGTACTAGTAAGACGGCGGTTGAAAGGAGTGGAAATCCATTTCGGAGTTCAAAGGTGTTATTTAAAAACCTGAACTTCGGTGTTGCTATAAACAAAATCGGGTTGGCACTGTTCATATGGATGACAAATTGTTCGCGTGAATTGTTTTCTTTTGTGTTCACACATAGGAAGTCATATTTTTTCAAACAGTTCATCACACACACTATGTATTTTAACTTTTTTTTTATATTCTTAATTAAGGTAATACAATAATTTTTATATTTTCTAATATATACATCATTAGATATAAGTAAATTAAATTTTAATTCAAAAGTAAGCATCACATATTTTTAAAATTTTTCTTAAAAGTCGTTATATTGTTTTCATCCCCAATATCTCCTGGTAGTTTCATATATAATTTCATCCCACTGTACATCATGGAAGTTTGCGATCTTTTTTTCTTTCGGAATGGTAATCTTATTTCATATTTTCTTCTTGTACAGTGGTCATGTTCATGTTGTTTTTTTTGTGTTGTATTGTATCAAAGGTATTGTTGTGTCCATTAATAATTTTATATATAAATAGAAGTACATTAAATTTAATTATTTGTCTAAATTTATTATCTGCAAACTTTCTAGCATCACTTTGATTCTTATGTATCGATTTCTTTTTAGTATAAGTCACAGTAATTAATATGCTGTGATATGTAACATTAATATTAAACTAGCAGATGCAGCCTGTGTGCCAAATTGGTATACAAATTCACCTACCATGATTACTACTTGCTTCAAATTGCTATAACTATAAATTTTGGGATTTTTAAATGATTTTTAATGACTAAAACTATTCATGGAACTTTAAGCTATAATATATATTTTGAAAATATGATAATGGTGTTACCGCTTAGTAAATAAGTCAAATGTTTTTATCTGAATAATTTTATTTTGCTCATACCATGCCATTGTCATGTTTAGATCGTTACTTCTCACTGTAAGCCAAGTTGAACATAGAAATATCTGAACAAGATTGATGATCAGAATTACAGAGTCGGAACATAACTGCACATATTTAGTTAGTGCCTACCCATACAATTCAATGTAATATTTTTGTATAACATAAAATATGTATTTTGTGCCATAAACCCGTGGGAACTAGATATTAAGATAATAAATAAATTATTTTCTTAGTTGAAGGCTGCTATCATAATTGGGTTATAGAAAAATCTAACTAATCTTTAATACAATCAAATAATCTGGAGAAAACACGGGGAGATGAGGGCGTGGGGAGACTGCAAAGGGATGAGATGGATCAGACAAACTTCTTGCAGAGAGGCGATCGGGGTAAAATGATACATATAATCCTTGAAAATTATATTTTTATATATTTCGTACAATGTAACCATAAAATTATTTATAAAAAATGGAATGTTTTTTATATAGGTAACCAGCGGCTCTTGCCTAGTAGTTAGAGAGGAGTTTAGAGTATTGAGAGGGGTTGGAGATGGAGGCACCTTTGTTTAGTGCTAGTCCTAAAGACTAACGAAGTATAAAAAATGAGTCTAAGCAGGGGAGAATGAGAAGTCTCGCGTGGTGACAACAAAGTTACTATATTTTCTTCATGAACTTAGATCGCAACTAAGTAAAATTCTGAACGGATGGTGTTCAAATAACATACATTTATATAGATAGGGGTAGAGTGGCAGAATTCTAAAGAGTAAATATGGAAAAGTTGGTTAAAGGTTAAAGGGTATGAGATTGTACAGACACAAATTTAATAATCTAAATCCATGAATAATATAAGAATTAATTTGTATAAATTAGTTCGGTAAATTTTTGCTGATACAAATTGTTTGTAAATAAACTCGCCATAAACACGATTATAGAAATAATACATTTTCTAATATGAAAGACTTAAGAATCGTCAAGCACTTCGTCTTCAATATCTTTGCGCTTTCTCATTTTAGATGGGGTCGACTCTCCTAATCATTCTGCACCAAGTGCACAGCTATTAAATCCAACAACAAATGACAAAATATCAATAACGAACTGCGTAATTTCAAGATATTTAACCGCTCGCATGGCTCGTTACCGAGTCATACAAGAAACTCACGGGAGAGTAATCAAAGCGATCAACAACTTAATTTTTATTCTAGATATCTCAAGTAATGAAATAAATTTCGTACCGAACAGGTGCTTTATTTGTCAAGAGAGCGTAATTCCTGGTTTATCGCGGTCAATTCGTTCCCGTCTCTACCGGGATAGGTGAATTTCCCCGAAGTAAGATTCTTTCTAAATAAATTGAATATTTTCGTAGTCAAGAGCACAGAAAACCCATTTATGACACTTTAAATAAGGATATTTACATTCTGGACATGAAATAAAATCCCTCTAGTCACCATCATACTAGAATGTATGATCGTGGGAAGTTATTTATAAAGCAGCCACACGCCTACGCAAAAAACTTCAATCAATTATACTTCATATGTAACTCACCCTTCCTAAATGTATGGCATATCAGAGCGCCTATTAATTTTGGTTGCAAGGCAAAAAGTACACCCGCTTCCACCGGATGTTGACTAAGTGAGTCACCGCATTGCGAACGTTTCGAGAAATATTTTAATACAACGGGTGGAAGCTTTAAAAAATTAGTATAATATAAAACTATTCTGGAGGGGCAGGTTCTGAGCATTTATTTGCACGGGAGTTGAAAAAATTATTTTAATGCGTAATTGTTGATCTAATATAAATTCTGAAATGCAGTAAGAACTATTAAATACAAAAAGTCATATATATGAGAATATTTGAAAAAATCGTGAAAGTCGAAGCGCAAAGTGGCGAGGGATTTTCTAACGTTGTAAATGTTATTTTTTGACATGCTGGATTGATTTTAGGACAGAAAAAATTATCTCCCATTTTCCTTTACTATGCTCTATTTTTGATACGGTTTTTTATAGTTGTATATATAGATAATCTGTGGAATGTAAAATCAGTTATTGTTATAATTACATATTAATTGTAAATTGCTTGTATCGATACGAATGAATTAAATCGTGTCACATAGCCCGATGAGTCAGGTAGCCCCGATATACCCTAATACTTTCCAGAGACCTTGAACAGGGAGAAAAATAATTTGAAACAAATAACAAGAAAACATCCCCAAAAGATTCCAGATAAAGTGGAGTGTTCACCTTTTCATCCCCCGGGACACAGGTTCCAGAGTCAACTGACAAGAGACGGAGCACCAGGGACAAAGAAGATAAGTGAGTTAAGCATTTTGAAGCAAGCACGGACATTATTTTAGCCCACCGACTTTAGGATTTATTCGAGGGAATTTCCAAACAATTCTAATTTTTTATGCCGAGGGAATTGTATTCGGTAATGAGTTAGGCTTTCCGTTCTCTTCCAGAGACGAGCGGCGAGATTAAATTGATCTAAGGAGAAGAGGCGAACGAGTATCATCTAATTGTAACCAATTCGTGACAATTTTATTTGATTAGCGTCCAACACGAATTACGTTCACCTCGTAGAAAATGAAAACAAAAAATGTCAATTAATTAAGGATAAATTATAGAAGTGTCACAGATATGAAGCTATTTATATATGAGAAAAGTGGATGGAAGTGTCTTAGACAATAGCTCAGGGCTTATAACCTGTATGAGCTGGCTTAAGTGATCACTCAACACGATGTAAGATTCACCAATTCCATCGTAAGAACATCCACACATTATCAAATTTTTAAAAAGTTCTATATGTAGGTCGAATCAAGAATATTTCATATATTTCACTGGCCTCTGCTAGAGACATCTTTTGTTATTTTTTTTTCTTTAACAAGTTAGTATACATAGATTTCGAAACTGGTAATGATACCTCCATATTTTATTTTTCAAAGTGGATTTTTTTTATTCCTTATTAAAGTATATATGATATTCTTTCGAATTATTACATATCTACTAGAATACGCCTGAAAATCAATATTTTCAATTTTTAACTCCTATCATGCACCAGCATATTATATTTTTAACAATATTTTTATAATTGAGCTATTTCATAAAAGAATCCTATTCACTTTCTCATATAATATATAGAGAGTATCTATATATATATATATATATATATATATATAGTATATATATGTATGATATATATAGATATATAATATATATATAGGATAAATAGCTTCGTCTCTGTGAGACTTCTATAATGTATCCTTAATTAATTAATCATCCCTCTGGGGACCAAACCTATTAACTGTGTTCTTAGAATATACTTTCATATAAAAATATTGTTAAAAAATGTCAAGTTCCTTCAGAGCGTACAGCCGTAATATAATGCAGTTAGGTATCACAATTAGACTTTTTCTTTCAATATTAATAATGCCAATTGGTTCAATAAAAGATTGGTAAGGTAGGCAAGAAAAGCAAAAAGGTATAATATATACAGCAGTCTTTCGTTGATTGTTTACTAAACAGTACAAAATTAAGAAGGGCTTAGTTTGAAATACTAGATGAGATTTTTCCCGGAGATTACTATCGAAAGCGCGTATAGGATAGTACAAAGTTGTCCATATACAAAGTTGCGCACATACAGACATCAGGAAGCGATCTATGAATCATCGCCGTATGAATTTTGTACATATATTAAAATGACGCAATTGGTAAATACCTTTACCGAGATAACAGATCATACTTTCAATAATAATTAATATCGATATAGACCTCTTTAACATTGGTCTTACTGAATTTAAAAGAATGCTTTAGTGCTAAATTGACTTTGACCATTCACTCACTATGTCTAATCTTCTCTTCCTCCACCTCTATCCTGATTCCTACCTCCTCATCCCTTTTCACCCATTATTTAACTCATTTCTTAATAAACTTTTTCTTTTACACATTCAATCACTTACCATTATTCAGTCTTGACATTGTTTGTTGCTTACTAATATTCATTAATTAATTCAAAATAATTAACTTAAAAATATCTTATCTAACTTTGTTCTTAACATCTGTGAATCTTTTTAATTGGTCTATGAAATGAACACTATGCATTTGCATTATTTGTTTAAAAAACTGTTAAGATTCCTTAATAAATAAATGAATGAATGAATGAATGAATGAATGAATGAATGAATGAATGAATGAATGAATGAATGAATGAATGAATGAATGAATGAATGAATGAATGAATGAATGAATGAATGAATGAATGAATGAATGAATGAATGAATGAATGAATGAATGAATGAATGAATGAATGAA
>JADDOH010012220.1:0-20844 GCA_016648135.1 Agrypnia vestita
TCGCGCATAGGATGAGTCACTGCACTAGGGTGCACTAGGGTGAATTTCGGAGATATGGTGCAATCGAGACTATAAAAGGAGCGAACACGATATACTCACCCTTGAGTTCGAGACCAGACCTGCCAGCGGAAGCGCTGCCCGAGAGACTACTGCCAGAGACTTCATTTGGAGTTGCTGCCCGGACGTATGGAGGAATCTACCATTCATCAGTACCAGAGAGGATCATACCGCCACTGTGTAACAGCTAAGGAACACATTTATATTATCTATTACGGTTAATTATTTTCACTATCGAAATGTATTTATTTTGGGAATATTGGAGTTCGGAATAATTATGTGTAATTAAATATCACGATTGCTAGTGTGATATTGGTTCAAATCGTACGAGAAAAACGTTCCCAACGGATTTTTTTTATGCAAAGCGAATTTCATACCGTTTATGCTAAAAATTTGAATAATTATATATATATATATAATAACGAAAAAATTGAATACACGGATTTCTATATGAATTACTTAGTAGCATTATAATAATTACTGTATTGCGTAGGTATTGCGCAATCATTACACTCGGTCTACAACTAATTCTTTATGAATCGAGTACCTCGGTATATTCGGCTTAACAAGTAGCTTCAGAACGACGAGTAAAGGACAGAATGGGGAGATCTAACTAAAGATTGGGGATATCTGGTTTGTGTTAGCCTAGCTGGCTGAGGGGTGGATGATTGCCGGCACTTGGGCGTGGAACCCGCACAAGCCCCTGCAGGGTCCCTTAAAAGCGGGGCCCTCCTTGTTGCTCGGGGTCGTCAATAAACCGACCACCTAACCTCATCTGGCGCAAACTACTTAAACCAACAAAAAGGTTCCCTTTGTCTTTGGAAGGATTTCCATGCTTGAATGCTGTAAAACCTTGATAGAAAACGTTAACTTCTATTTCGTCCTCTGTAAGAAAGACAGGGCCAGAATAAATATAAAAACCATTCACTCATATGGAATAGCTGGGATATTATAAATATGTTACTAACACTCTAACATTTGTCCAAAGTAAATGTTGCAAGATGCAGGATCGTGGGACGCCGCTCTGAAAAGGCATAATGAGATTGCACAATAATTTGTAACATCGCTGACTATGCCCGCAAAGGAGGCTAATGTCGTCATCAATTCGTACCAAAAGAGTACATGATTCTTCAAACACCGGCCTAAAAGAAAGGCGCCTCAAGACAACACACATCATCAGAAACTCGTACCAAAAGAGTACGGCCTTCTCAATTATAAGCCTAAAAGAAGGGCGTCACGGGATCACATCTCGTAAAGAAGAGATAGAGTCTCGGGATGCAGTAAGTTCCGGAGGAACAAGGGGGGCCGTTTAGTCACTTAGGAAGTCGGTCACCGGGTTTAGGCGGGCGCGGAGCCTCAACCCCTCTCAGCAGAGATGCTGAGGGTTTAAAAAACCAAAATTTAGCATTCAAAGAAACTATTATTTCATATAAACTCACGGGCTGTTGTAGAATCCTTTCGAACAAACCATCCCCGAGACCTTATCTACTTATTTATAAAGAAGTTTCGCTTCAAAAATGTCGTATTTCGTAAATAGCAAATATATGTATTATTTTCTCACGCAATTAATATGAACAGGTTCATGCACGTCTAGGACGAAACCATTCAAGGTAAGAATTTGCTAATACAAAGTGTTTATAATTATTAATTTCAGTGTTATTTAATATGTGTGAATTTTTCCCTTTGCAACGTTCGAACAATTCTACTGGTTTGTCCCCAAACTGAAATGTTTTATTTCTAATACACGAATTCTTCTGGTGAACGTATTTTATTGTAACATAAATGTATAGATTATTAGGTTCGTTAGATGTTTTTATTACGTAATATTATGCAATTGTTTCCACACTGCTCCTATAAAAGAATTTGAAGTTATTACGATACACAACGGGGTCCTTCATCCATTAGACGAATCATGTGCCAATTCAACGACGTATTACGAATAGTATATATTGTATTTATCGAGATTTAGTCGCATTTATTATTTCTAGTGAGGTTTTTAGTATTGGTTCCAGGCGCCATTATGAGGCGGAAATAGTTCATATTCATAGCCCGACTGCAATAGGTATTTTTGTCGCGTAAGAGGTAGCACTTTTAGGAATATAACTGTGTTTTATGTTTCGTCCCTGACGGACAGGATGGTATAGCTGTGGCTATTTAGGTAATATACTTAGTAAATGCAAAGGGCATTAGGTATTATCGATTTCGTCTGCGAACCCAAGATGTTAGTTAATATTTTTAGTTAATATTGCATTCAAAAGCGCAATTTTCACAGAATAATTATTTCCAGTTAATAATATATATTTTAGTTAAATGTATAGTTAGCACAGGCAGAGTATTAATATTGTATAGAATACATTATTTATAATATTTCAAGAAGGTATAATATTTTATTCCGCGATCCTTTTATAGTTACAGCGTATCTGTCGACCTCAGCCGTTGCCACCCGCGCCATACAACTATTTTCGCTAACATCATACGGCAAATGACTTTATTCATTGCAATGAAATTTATATTATTTAATATTATTTTCCACGACGTATTTTTGACGGGTCACCCCATAGGATTCATCACATTGTTAGCCGCGGCCAGGAGTTGGCAAATTAATTGAATATAATAGCTAAAATTAAATTTGAACTCGCGACGAGTAAGCATCGACATTTTAAATAAATTATTAATACAGAATTCATCTTTAATACGTTAGGAAGCCCCTCTATCTAGTTGGGTCATCACAGTTGGTAGCCGCGACCAGGAGATCGAAATGAAATAATATACCTGATGATAATAAAATTCAACTCGCGTCAACTATTTTACGACTGTATAATATTTTTCATATAACAGAAAACATCTCTAGAAAATACCGTCATTTGACTAGGACCCACTATCACACGGACTCATCACAAACATACTACATTAATTTAATTTATCGGTGATGAGGATTGCTCCTCTCCAAACTATAGTAGTGATAATAACAAAATAAATTAAATAATCACGTGCAGAACAAAGTAACTGATTTTTAATTAACATAACATTGATATATTTTATTCTTTAATATGATTAGTGTTGCTAAGTTTAATGAAGAAGTGTGTAATTTTTAATATCAAACTCGGTGATAATTTTTCGGGAATGGATATTCTATTATTGGCTTCTCGTGTCATTAAACTTCAATCCCGGTATTCTCTGAAAGCCAGTACAGGTAGTTGGTGATCCTGGTGAACACTGGTGGCCAGCCATTTTCACAAGCGAAGGTAAATCCGGAGGATGCGATGCCAACCTGAAAGTTAGAAATAACTTTTGCATGAAAGTGTATAAAAAAAATCTTTTCTAGGAATTTTTATTTTTATGAGACATAACAGAATACTAGGTACAAAATAGCAGTAGGTACAAAAGACATACAACAATATTTTACACTCCTAAATGCAGCCCAATATTCCAAATACAAGGGTCTTCGACCTTCTCTAGCAATATGCATATTTTTAAAGTAGGTCGCCGAGCAGATAGAATTTCGTACATTGACCCTACGCTACATATCCTTGTCGCTCGCACAATTGTGCGCGAGCGACAAGGATACATAGCGTAGGGACAATGTACGATATTCTCTCCGCTTGGCGACCGTGCTTTATCAATGATCATGAACGAAATTTATATTTTGGGTTCTAGGTATACCTACCAATTATTAGGTCCTTACATATGAAATTGACGTTTTACCGTACTGGCAAATTTGATCTCAAATATCTTCTCTTTGGTTAGGAATTCCAAATCCAAATTTTTACAGCTATTTACTCATGTATTTGTGTTTTGAAAATTATAATTCATTTGTTTTTTCCTCAATTGTTTTTTTCTTTGCGAGACTCAGTTTACAAAATGAAAAACTTGAAATATCGCGTTATTTACGAGTACGAGTTCCACCGTGGCACCAGTGCTGCAGAAACGGCTCGAAGGATTAATGATGTGTATGGCGACGGTGCCGCAAAAGAAAACACAGTGCGTTTTTGGTTCCAACGTTTTCGTTCTGGAAATTTCGACCTGCAGAACAAGCCCCGTGGACGGCCGGAGACAAAAGTTGATAATGAAGAATTTAAGGCTATTGTGGAAGCGGATCCATCGCAAACCACATCCGAGTTAGCTGCAGGCTGCGGTGTTAGTGATAAAACTGTTTTAATCCACTTGAAGCAAATTGGTAAGGTGAAAAAGCTTGAAAGGTGGGTACCTCACGAATTGAGTGAAGCACATCAACAAACGCGAGTTACTTGTGAGCGTTTGGTGGACTAGTGCTGGTGTCGTTCACTACAGCTTTCTTAAATCTGGCCAGACGATTACGGCAGATGTCTATTGTCAGCAACTGCAAACCATGATGGAAAAGCTAGCTGCTAAACAACCGAGGCTGGTTATCGCTCTAGGCCACTGCTGCTTCATGATAACGCTAGACCACACACTGCACAACAGACGGCTACCAAATTAGAGGAGCTTCAATTGGAATGTCTAAGACATCCACCGTACTCTCCGGACCTTGCCCCAACAGATTACCATTTTTTTCGAAATTTGGATAACTTCTTGCAAAGGAAAAAATTCAACTCCGATGGGGCAGTCCAAACCGCCTTCAAAGATTTTATTGATTCCTTTCCGAATGGTTTTTTTAGTAAAGGGATCGATGAACTACCTATGAGATGGCAAAAGTGCATAGATAGCAATGGTACATACTTTGATTAAATAAATATATTATAATAAAAAAAAATCGACTTTATGTTCCTCCCATACTAAACGTCAATTTCATATGTAAGGACCTAATATTATCAAGAAAATGGCTATATTGTGCAGAAGCGACTTTTTAAATGGTGAAAGGATATCTGCAAGAATATCAGCATCAGTGATAGGGTCAGCGCAATACATAATATAAGTACGACAAGTTCTTGTGATGGGAGAAAAATAACAACAACAAAACTGTGGGTTGTCTTATGCACTCGGTTGCCCAGCATTTTAATAAACATAGTCAGGTTTGCCACGGAAAAAACTGTAGGCCGCGCGATAGATAACTAAGACTTTACCGCATTTACATTATTTTCTATGTAAGTTTACAAAGATGATAAATATTTTTGTAGATAAATAAATAGACAACATTAACAAAAAATAAATAAATTGAAGTTGTCTTCTTTTGGCGAATTTAGGGTAATTTTTTTATTGTAACGGAAGTATTATAGCGGTAATGCGAACAGCATGTAGCGATACCTCGTAATATCTAAATAAAATAATTCACGGCTGAAAAAAACAGAAATTACACGGCTGGACTCGAACCTTAGATGCGCGGTTGGCAACGCGGCAACTACATGACATAGCCATCACCGATTCTCTTTAGCCCGTCGAAAATATACTACATTAAGAGCAGGGCTTATCTATCGCGTATCTCTTCGCATCTTCACGCGAATCATTAATTTAATAATGTTTTTGCTTATCCCGATTACTTTAAATATTCGAGGTTACGCGCTATGTATTAAATCTTTATTATAATTGCGCTAAATATGCATCAAGTAATGAGTTTTTTTTCAGTGCTAGCTTCAAAAATTTATCAAATTGTATGTTTTTTTTTAAGAAACGCGGTGAGGAGATTATTTTAAAATTCTATATTATGATTACTTTAAAACCGCTATATGCAGTACGCAGTTTGCCAATACCAGTATCAAAAAATCGTACGAAAAGCAGCAGGTAATGATCGATAGTTAATCGTAGATACTAATAGCCGCGCAATGGCTAATATCGACTGCGAAGCGGTCAGTACAGCCGTTTGCTTTGCTAGTATGAATGATTGTCGTAGAAGTATTCTGAGAAATATTTTACATAGATTTTTTCGTATAGTTTCCAGTTAATTTCAGCATATTTCCAAGTATCTACCATCTGCGCATGGCATTTTAAACTTAATGTTTAAAATTATATAAAAAAATAAAGTACCTGCATAGTTTTTTCTTTGTACACGACAGTCAATGGCCCACCAAAGTCACCCTGCAAAGAGAAAAAAGATAAATAAAAAAGGAACGAAGCAAGTATTTTTATATGATTAATTAATTTAATTGAATTATTTTCTTAATAAAAATGTTTCTGTACATTAAATAATATAAACTGTTGATCACAAGGAAACTTATGGGCTTAGAATGAATATTTGATAAAATAAACTGTTGAATGTTTAAATATTATACCACCACAATGTAGCTGTTATAATGTACCAGGACCAGGTGTAGTGGCGTCATGATCTTAATCTTAGATTACGAATGCAAATAGTCAAAAACTATGTATTCTTTGTATTATTTCATAAAGTGTATGCATGCACAATTATCAAAGTCATCTTGAAGCATTTGAGATTACGATCTACGTAAAAATGGTTAAAATAAGTTGTTTAGATAGAATTTTGAATGAAGCATGTCGAAACGCAAGAAATCTAAATACGAGAGTGAAAGAACATCACAGTTGTCTAAAAAATAATAACTTCTTGGAATTTTGTAACCATTTTTTAGATAGTCGTAAATTATAACTACTCGACTTGGTTCCTCATTAAGGATTGATAATGAACGATTTGGAAACCGTTGAGATCCTAAAGAATTTAAATCCGGAGAAAACACTTATGAATAACATCACATTCACACATAGCAGGTCTCCGATCCTAGGCATTTTCCTTAAATGACCAAAAACCCCTTCCCACTACGACACCAAATGCCCTTCTAAAATAGGTTGACAACATTCTGTATTTAGGATAGTTATTAATTACAGCTGATGATGCGGGGGACTAACTCTCGAAACTATAGTAGTTACAAAATAACTGAACTGTGTATGTATAAGAAGATATTATGGTTCAGATAAATAAGTATTTAAAATTTATAACAGTAAAAATTCGAAAACTTTGACTTATCGGACACGCAACGAGATATGTACAAAAGCGCCATGGACTTAACAGTAATACTAACTGTAGCAGAAAAGGTTGGGTGAGTACCTTTCTTTGCAAAATGTGCTTTGCGAAATTCAAATAACAGATCCCATCAGAAACCACAACACGCAATCTTTCATTAAAAAATTCAATACGAATATCGGATACAATACTTATCATTCGCAAAGCAATATAGATAAATTTTCAGACTGTGAACCGAAATTCAAATGGAACATTTTATTGCAATTGACAATACGATTATTGATAAAACAGTCGAGATGAAACAGAAACCTCCTTGTGTGATGAGCTGCTTCGTCTGAAACGGTTTCAATACTACGAGCCCACGAATTATATTTTAGCCAACATGCGTGTACCAACTATTGACTGAAATATAATGGATGATTTAAAGAAAAATTTGATGACAATATTTATTGTTATACCATCTTGCATAAAACTTGTGGGCATG
The DNA here is from genome assembly GCA_016648135.1 of Agrypnia vestita. NCBI lineage: Eukaryota > Metazoa > Arthropoda > Insecta > Trichoptera > Phryganeidae > Agrypnia > Agrypnia vestita. The sequence goes on from JADDOH010012220.1 coordinate 7,431, forward strand.
TCATGCCTGTTTTTGTGCTAATCTAAATAAAATAAAGTAAATAAAATAAAATAAAATGTAAAAAAATGGCGGATTTGAAATATGCGACTTACATTGCAAGTGCTTTTCTTATTCTCTCCGCTGGTACAGATGTGTGATGCTTTAATGTTTCCCAAGTAATTAATATTGCACACATTGTTGGTGATGACATTCATGACGACAGCGTTGAGGTTATCGGCAAGGGCAGTATTCCCTGAAAATCAAAGGAATGAATGTCTCGTTAATGTTGTGCCATGTTACAAAAGTCAAAACAAAATATTGATCAATAAGTAACTTTTAGAAGAATTATTTTGATATTAATAAGGGTTTACAAATTTTACGTACAAATTAAACAAGATTACAGTCGGATAAATTAGAAATTTTGGCAATAAGAAAAAGTGTTAATAGTAAATTGAATATTCCAAATAAACAGGTCCTTTTTACAAATATATATCTGTTAAATTTATTTTCATTTTAGTACTTAATCTCATATACATGTTCTAAAAACTCCAATCAAAATATGGATACCTCATTATCAATAGTGACATCTGTATTGGATTATGGGAATGAAAAGGCTTTGGACTGCAGGTGGCGGTAGTAAAAATACAACTCACATACGAAACAAGTTGTGTAAGTTAAACATATATACGACTTTTATATTTTTATAAATAACAAATATTTCTTAGATATGGTAGTCTATCATGGGTGGAAATGGTGAACGTTACATTGTAAACACTGATCACTTAAGCAGGCCGTACGATAGACCGTACTTTTGCATAAAAAAAAAAAAAGCTTCGTCTCTATGATACATTCATAATGTATCTTGATTACGTTATTATTTATTAACCTCCCATATAATTACTTTGATATTGTCTATACTTCGATTTTTGATTTACAATTTTTCGTATATGTTGTACAAAAGACCATGGGCTCCAAAACACGTTGTCATTTTCAACAAATTATGTATATCCATATTAATTATAAAATAATGATCACCGACATGGAAGCTAAAGCTTGTTAATTGCACTTGAAGAAGACTGGAAAAATGTACTATCAAAATATTTGTAATATATTTGTATGAAAATTGTGTTATTTTTTACATACTTTGTGGCGTCTGTCTAAAAATAAAACAACAATAAAATGTCATGATTACCATCATGTTCAACTCCCCAACCAGAAGCAATGGCGTCATAATTCACAAATGTGAGGATTGCTTCGTAGTAGGTGGGCAGCTTCACTGTCTGAATCGTGGCTGGAATAATTGACAAATTATTAATATTAGGTCCTTACATATGAAATTGGCGTTTACTATGGGAGGAACATAAAGCCGATTTTTTTTTATTATAATATATTTATTTAATCAAAGTATGTACCATTGCTATCTATGCACTTTTGCCATCTCATAGGTAGTTCACCGATCCCTTTACTAAAAAAACCATTCGGACGGGAATCAATCAAATCTTTGAAGGCGGTTTGGACTGCCCCATCGGAGTTGAATTTTTTCCTTTGCAAGAAGTTATCCAAATTTCGAAAAAAATGGTAATCTGTTGGGGCAAGGTCCGGAGAGTACGGTGGATGTCTTAGACATTCCAATTGAAGCTCCTCTAATTTGGTAGCCGTCTGTTGTGCAATGTGTGGTCTAGCGTTATCACGAAGCAGCAGTGGCCTAGAGCGATTAACCAGCCTCGGTTGTTTAGCAGCTAGCTTTTCCATCATGGTTTGCAGTTGCTGACAATAAACATCTGCCGTAATCGTCTGGCCAGATTTAAGAAAGCTGTAGTGAACGACACCAGCACTAGTCCACCAAACGCTCACAAGTACCTTTTTTGGAGTCAATTTTCGCTTGGGGCATGGTTTGGCTGGTTCGGCAGGGTTCAGCCATTGCGATGAGCGCTTCCGATTATCGTACATGATCCACTTTTCATCACAGGTAATGATTCGATTTAAAATCTCTTCATTATTGTGCCGGTTGAGTAATGCAACGCAGCAGTCAACGCGCGTTTGTTGATTTGCTTCACTCAATTCGTGAGGTACCCACCTTTCAAGCTTTTTCACCTTACCAATTTGCTTCAAGTGGATTAAAACAGTTTTATCACTAACACCGCAGCTTGCAGCTAACTCGGATTTGGTTTGCGATGGATCCGCTTCCACAATAGCCTTCAATTCTTCATTATCAACTTTGTTCTCCGGCCGTCCACGGGGCTTGTTCTGCAGGTCGAAATTTCCAGAACGAAAACGTTGGAACCAAAAACGCACTGTGTTTTCTTTTGCGGCACCGTCGCCATACACATCATTAATCCTTCGAGCCGTTTCTGCAGCACTGGTGCCACGGTGGAACTCGTACTCGTTAATAACGCGATATTTCAAGTTTTTCATTTTGTAAACTGAGTGACGCAAAGAAAAAAACAATTGAGGAAAAAACAAAAGAATTATAATTTTCAAAACACAAATACATGAGTAAATAACTGTATAAATTTGGATTTGGAATTCCTAACCAAAGAGAAGATATTTGAGATCAAATTTGCCAGTACGGTAAAACGTCAATTTCATATGTAAGGACCTAATATTTAAAGCATTAACTTAGTGGTCAGACATTTTAACAAAATGTTATTTATGTTAGTATACAACCACTAAAAATTAATTTTTGTCTACTGGTTTCGAGATGTAACCCGTCTCTTTGTCAGGACAATCACTCCACTAGCATGTCAATGTTACTATACACCACAATCATAGTATTATTTACACACCAACACCTTCACAAAATACTCTTCACTGTTACTAAGGCGTGTTACTCTAGCTAACTGGCTTTATAAATGTGTTTCAAATTTCATTAATAACTGTAAAATAACTTAGCGGTAACATTATTAGTATTAATGAAAATAAAAAACATTGTGTAAAACCACTATTTATTGTATTATCAATATGTTTCGGGGCCAATGGTCCCATTATCAATTCTTTATATTCTGATGATTTATATTCAATAGATAGTGGTTTAAAACAAAGCGTTTTCTTTTTATTAGTATTTTAAATTGTTTTCATAACAGACCTGTGAGTTCGACTTCGATCGGCAGTTCGATGAGGGCCACATCGTCATAGAGATTGTTCGGGTTCCATTTGGGGTAAGTGATGGCCTTCCTGGACTGGATCCTCAAGTTGTCTGGATCCCTGATGCTGTGGGCTCCCAGGACGACTTCAAACTCGGTGACGGTGTTCTTGCCATCGTACACGCAGCGAGCTGCCGTCAGCACGAACTTGCGGGTGATCAGGGAACCTCCGCAGAAGCCTATTTCGTTCGGGAGGGTGAGGAAGATGCCCACCTGGAAGGATTGTCCAAAAATACTGTGCAGTTGGAGTATAAGAATGGATCCTTATCTTTACCAGAAGGTTGCAAATACATGTACTTATAGAGCCAGCATTACATTCAGCGTGTAGGTAGGCAGAATAAAGAAAGGATCGCTGAGATGGTTTAATCATGTGGAACATATGAGCGGAGAAAGGATGGTTGAGGTGAGTGTTGAAGGCAGCAGGTATAGAAGTTGTCCGCGAAAGACCTGGCATGAGCAGATACTACAAATATTGTAGGACAGCCCTGTTAGAAGCCTCAACGAGCGTACAGCATACATGAGAAGATGTATGAATGTAGCCGAAGCAAAAGTGGTGTGCCGAGATAGAAGAATGTGGCGTTCTATCCTCTCTGCCTATATCTTTGGGGCAAAGGCGGGATGGTTAGTTAGGAAACTAAAAATACAATAAAAAATCAAGAATCACTTATGTTTCAAATAATACAAGGGACATCTAACATGTTTTCACAGATTTAACAAATAATATGAATTGCTGGGCAATAACAGATAGAAAGAATCAACATAAAAGAAGAACGGGAATTGTCCGGTATCTAACTGGTAAAAAAAGTAAAGCGTAAAGATAAATCTAAAATACATATATACGAGGTATATATTTTAAATATTTATAAATACAAACATATCTATATACATAGGCATTTACACATGAAAAAGGCCACATTTTAAATGTAGACTTGCGACTGGGGACAATAAATAATAAAGTGTAAATTGATTACTGAGAAATATAAAAAAACGTTGGTTGATTAGCGGGAAATAAAATAAATTGAGGCGTTTCTCTTTATGACGCATCATTGTCTACACACACTATTCACAACGAAAACAAATGTAAAATGGTCAGAGAAATGTCAAAGTTTTAAACAGTATCAAAATAAATAATACCGAAGAAAGGTTATGGTCACGAATTATTAAGAACGAAGGAAGCTGAATGGTCGCAATACCAGGAAGCTACGGGTTCTAGGAGAAAAATATAGAAGAGATTATGACAGCGCACATACATGCCTTAAAAAATCGCTACTGGCAGAGCCAAGGCTGCAGTTTGCAAACCAACGGGTACCATGAATAAGTAATAAAAATATTTTCCAGTATAAATTTAAATAACTAATACAAAAAAATAAAATTCAATCAGGTCAAAACAATCATCACCATTAAGTTAAGATAAAAGCATTTCTCGGTAAGGTTGTATTTCTTTTCTCACCTCCCATCTCATCTTCCTTTACACAATCTTGCATCTGTTGAAATAGATCGCGTCTGGATCTAATTTAATATTACGAAAATATTTACGGTCAAATTGATGTATGTTATCTAGCACTGGTGGTAGTTTAATACAATGGGAAGAATAATATACCTGGAATGGCCTTGAGCCTGGTACCACTTCCGCTCCTCCGACGATCCTGTCATGTTCTACCAACTTCAGGAAGTTCAAGAACCTGTTGATTCCTTTGGGGACAATGTACTGGTTCTCCACCGGCGCGCCGACCACGGCCGCGGCCATCAACATGCAAAGGAAGAGCACTACCTTCATGATGCGAGGATTACTATCCCAATTCAGCGCCTAGGAGGCTTTATATTGCGTATCCGTATCTTATCTGACCTATCCCTATCATTTTTCAGAATCAGAAAAACAAAAGAAATCATTTCCGGTGGTATCTAAATTAAACATCTGATAAACAGGTTCATCCAGAAAAACAATAAACAGTTTTGAAGTGATTCCAAGAATTTTCAATTAGCAATATCATAATATTGTATTGTTTTGATTTAGAGCTGTAACATTGTACGGTGCAGAATGCTCGACAATATCCAAAAAGCACGAACATCAGCTGTATATAACTGAAATGAAAATATTTCCCTGGGCAGGTGGTGTGACAGAATCCGCAATGAGTATGTCAGAGGATTATTCAAAACGGCACCGATAGCAGAAAAACTGTAATAAAGCAGGACGAGACGGTATGGTCTATGTCATGCGTAGAGATGAGGACTTTTCAGTGAAAAGAGCACTCAACATCTCAACTAAACCTAGAGGTGGAGGCAGACCGCAGCAAAATGGTGGTCTAAATTGAGAGGGAGCTGGCAGTACAAGATGTTCCTGTTGTGACAACCCGGAACAGAAGATCCTGGTGCCTTTGTATAAGAAGGCCCGCCCCTGGATAAACCGCGATAAAGGAGCAGGGAGAAAAGTATGGTTGTGAGTTTCTTCAACTGATTTTTCAAGCTGATTTACTTCAAACTGTGTTAAATTATTTTTCAATTTCTAACGACACCGGGCTGTGGACATGTTTGTGGCTATGCCAATGCATAGAAATTGGTGCAATCACCAATAATATTTTAGGGCACAATATAACAATGTTAGGAAGTACTTTCTTACTTCGGGTTCTTTTAATTAATTATCTCTTAGTTCGTCTACACGAGATTTTATGAGGTTTATGTTAATGTTAAAAATATTTTTATAATAATAATATTTCGATGTGGAGTAATTTCTGATATTGAAAATATAAGATGAAAGAATTAATAAACTCCTAAATATGTAATATTAAATTAAATTCTAAGTGACAATTTTTTGATACATCAGATATATTTTGATACCATTTACTGATAATTTATTTATTGTTTACGAAGATACCTTCCAAAACAATTAAATTTATTTGAAGAAACAACGTTTCTAGAAAAAAAATTTGCTTGATTTTTTTTCATTCAAAATAAATTATTCGTCATCTTGACGCCGACGCAATTATTTTAACTATCGGAAAACAATTGGCTGTTAATTCCTTTTTGGGCGTTGTGCGACGGTAGAATAAAACCTACATTTTAATAATGAGATTATCAACCAATATTCGGTTAATACCGATTATATATAACCTAACTCAAACATTTAACGCAAGCAAATGACCAATAAGAAATATTCATACACTTTTAAAATTATTAAGTAATTTATCCTTCGTTCATTAATATTATTTACATCAAATATTAAAAATAGGCAGGGCCATGAATTAATACGTTATTTATTTTCCTTTTTATAGAGAGTTTTATATGTTTAATCATATTTAAGTGTTGTTTAATTAAGATTGACTTTTATATAATTAGTCTACTGAGATTGAAGTAATGATTGTGCGTCCATCCTATATCCGTCAACGTTAAAATAATCAATTTAGTTTATAAAAGCTTGTTGGTTTGTTTAATAAATATATATGTCCAACCATAAAGTTCACGCTGTATACATGTAAAAAGAAATACATTTTACTTTGAAAATCTGTTTAAAAATTGCGACTTTCCAAATAAGCTCAAGATCATTAAAATTAGATAAAAGATCGATGAACTATTTTATTACCCTTAAATCATGACAGCAAGTAATCCATGAACAGCAATATGTATAACAAAAATGATTTCAAGTCAACCGATTCGTAGTTGAAATTGTAACATCTTAAGATTTACACATTTTAAAAGTATATTCATGTTTGGGATTCCCGTCTAAAACTATCATTTTGTTGCAAGGTACGGGACCTGTTAGCACCTTACTGAGTTTTCTGAAATGAATAATCGTGAACTGACTGATGTCGAAGTTTTCAATAATGTGGCGTAAATGTGTATCATTTTCGATGCGCATCTAATTTACTAACCCTTGTAAGGAATTATATTACAACAAATGTCAATTAAATTTTAAAATCTCCGTTTAAAATTTCAAAAGCCAAATTCAAATAATAATATCGTAACATGGTTAAAATTTTAGAGCCAAGGCAAATAAGAACAAAGTTATTTTTTTATGATCTCTATATTTCTTATTAAATAAATAATTCGATATATGTATTTTAACTGTTTTAAGTATCTAGATTTGTTGTACACCACGAAAAATGGTGTAATTTTTAATAGCAATTCTGTTGAAAGTAAATCTTCTCGGATGGGTATTCCATTTATGGGTTCTCTTATGGTAAAACTTCGACTCCAGCGTGCTGTGCGATCCAGTCCAGGTAGCTTGTGACCCTGGTGAATACTGGTGGCCAGCCGATTTCACACCCGAAGGCAATTCCGAAGGACACAATACCGACCTGGAAGTTAGAAATGAATATGTTATGTCTGTGATGTCTTGATGTAAACGATAAATTACAAAAAATATTAAAATATAAAATAAATATGTATATCAAGTACAAAATTGTACAGCAGTGCTTACTAATAGTACAGATTTACATTCATATATAATGCAAATTCAAGTCATTGAGTTAAATTATAAGATTGATATTGCGATATATTAACAGAAGAATACATAAAAAAATATTCTATTTCCATACAAGATTATAGAGTTATACTAACCTACTTCGGAAATAGTAAAAACAAACATAAAGGAGTTATATAATTATATATAAGTTTGATCAAAATTATAATATCAAAAACAAGGAATAATTACCTGAACAGTTTTTCCGTTAAGCACGACAGTCAATGGTCCACCTGAGTCACCCTGTAGAGAAGAAAATTGGTTAAAAATCATGAAATTTAAATGAAAGCACGCTTTACTGATTTTCGGTAAACCAGTTTACAGAAAAATATTGTTAGAGAAATTAAACTGCAAACATATTTTTGATTATCAGTATTTTGGTAGGTAGGTAATCATATTTTATACTACTTAATAACACATTAGTAATTAATGGGCTTAGAATGAAGACTTTTGAACATATAATGTTTTCGAATGTTTAAATATTATGCCATCATGATGAAGAGTACCTACTTGGATATGGATTATATTATAGTGTTTTGGTGTGCCTATTCATTACATCCGTTCTGAATTTTGGGATACGGAGTAATGCATGACCTCGATTGTGCAAATAATTATTTGGTACGAATAGGTATACCCAAATGGAGGATTTTCTATATGCATGGAAGACATAGATGACTTACATTGCAAGTGCTCTTCTTATCTTCTCCACTGGTGCAGATGTGTGTTGCCTTGATGTTTCCAAGGTACCTGATGTTGCAAATGGTATTGGAGATGACATTCATGACGACAGAGTTGAGGTTGGTAGCGATGGTGGAACTTCCTGAGTGTTAAAGAAATAAATTTATCATTAATGTGTAGAGATTTGGAGATAGGTACTCCATTGGTTTAATGCAAAAACCGAATTTGCGCTTTGATTTGGGAGGGAAAGTCGATGATTTATTTCAAACAGAAATTTATTTGGCACGTAGAAATTTATGATTTGCTTTGCCTAGCATCTACACATAAAATAAATGTTGTTACATGTAGTGCGTAAGTTGTCAGTACTGATTACGAATATTAAAATACAAACTGGTAGTTATATAGATTATTTAATGAGTAGAAATATATACTGGTCACTTATAAAAATAAATGTATTTAATTTTTATACACGTGTACTGATTTATAATATACATATATGTGATGTCTTTCTAATTGATTAATTAATTTGGTTTTCAAAATTAACCAATTAATAAAAATAAGAACTACATATAAGGTCGATATATTCACGGAAACATAGAGGGTTGCTATAGCTTAGTGGTCAGAGCACCGGCCCCGGAAAGGAGGTGACCTCGGTTCGAATCCCAGTAGTAACCTAATATTTCTTCGTGAATTAGATTTTTCTGTATGTCTTTCTAATTGATTGATTAATTTGGTTTTAAAAATTTCACAGAACTTTGTTCTGAAAAATTACAACTTCACAAATATGAATGTGTTCTTGAATATATACATATATGTGTTGTCTGTGAATCTCGCCACATGCGTACTCTTTTTTGGTACTGGTCAATCTAGCTGTCATTGCGCAATTGCGCGTGCGTGGCATATGTCAAAACAATTTCAAAATAGAAGTGACTAAAACGCTAAAACTCAGCTAAATATAACAAATGACTTTGTGTCCTTATTATTATTATATTATTACATCAAACTATTATGTAAAATGATATCCTTGAAGGTTTCTATCATATTCTATCGTTCGCGAAAACGGCGCTATATAAGTTATCCAAATATTATTATTATTATTTAAATAATAAAAAAAATGTGACTTACCGTCGTGCTCAAGTCCCCAACCGGAGGCTGTGGCAGCAATGTTCAGGAAGCTGTTGCTAGCCGCGGAGTAGGGAGGAAGGTTCACGGGCTGGATCGTGGCTGGAATAAATAATCAATCAATTAAGATATACTCAAAAAGTTTCACAGAGACGAAGCTATGACAATGAAAAACGTGGGGCTTAGAACCTTTGTGAGATGGCTTAAGTGATCACTCTACATTCTACGCAATACAACGTTCACCAATTCCATCGTAAGAACATCCACACATTATCAAATTTTTGAGAGTTGTAAATATCTATGTTCCAAATTGGAATCTTTCATATATTTGAAGGGACTATGATAGACACATTCTTTTTTCATGAAATAGTATACATAGATTTTCGCAGCTAGTAATGATACTTCTATATTTTTTTTCTGTTGTGCAGATTAAGCAATATCCTTTTGAATGTATTATTATATTATATGATATTCTTCCGAATTATTTAACAAATACACTAGAATATGCCTGAAAACCAATATTTTCAATTTTTAACTCCTTTTATAGACATGTATACCTATATTGAACAATATTTTTGTATGTTCTGCACTACTGAATTTATTCGCAGATGGGTGATTATATAATTAGAATCACAAATAAGGTTTCTTGGACAAGTGCTAAGAATGCCAGAGGAATGAGTACCGAGACGTATTCTCTTGGTAACCTCGGAAAGAGGGTAACCGGTGGGTCGCTTCAGAGCTGGGAGAAATAACAGAAGCAAGTGTATGAAGACAGGATATCTCATGACTGGTTAACATATACGAAAGCCGCACAAGACAGGGGAATATGTAAGTACCTTGTCAAGGCTATCGACCACACTAGAACAACAGGACGAAGATAACGATGGTGATATATTTTGTTATTTGTAAGTGAGAAGTATGTGTAATTTAAATATTTAAAATTATCGGCTGAGAAATTGTGAAATTTTCAATTTCGATTTTTTCAAGACATGAATGTAAAATTATAAGAACCATGTATGATCTCAAATTGTAAAAAGTATAAAAAGTAGAATAGAACGGATTTAAAATTGGAATACTGTTAAAAACCATAAAGAAACTTGTAGATTTTTAAAAGTTATCGAAATAAATATACTAAAGGTGACTATCTATAGGTACTAATATAAAAGTAAAGTAAAGTTTGTATGTTTGGATGTAGGAGGTAATCTCCGAAACTACCCCAATTTCAAAAATTATTTCACCAATATTTAGAATGGACAAGGTGAACATAGTTTTATAATATTATCCCGCTAAAATAAAAGGGGCTTTACGTGGTGACCTATTTTAAATATAAAGTCAACGAAAAAATGGTCGAACGATGCGTTTTTTACGAACGCTGCCTTAAAGGTAAGAGATATTGAAATTCTTTCTATAGAGAAGTTATAGAACTAAAAAATTTCTATAAAAAACATGGTAATTAATGACATCTATATGTTAAGGTTAGTACACAAATTGATAAAATATGACTAAAAGTTACTAAAAAACTACGCACGCAAAGTCTAGCGCGGGTAAGATAGTGTACAATAAATTGATCGCCCTAGCTGACCTGAGAGTTCGACTTCGATGGGCAGTTCGATGAGGGCCAGATCGTTCTGGAGGTTGGATGGGTTCCAGCCAGCATGGACGATGGCTGTCTTGGACTGGATTCTCAGGTTATCAGGATCCCTGATGGTGTGGGCTCCCAGGACGGCCTCGAAGTCGGTGACGGTGTTCTTGCCATCGTACACGCAGTGGGCAGCCGTCAGCACGAACTTGGGGCTGACCAGGGAACCGCCGCAGAAGGCTGTTCCGTCAGGGAGGGTGAGGAAGAGACCCACCTGGAAGGATTAAAGATTGATCACTATTCAATTTGGAAATAAAAATATGTTCTGCTAAAGTTATAAATGCAAGTAATTTTCATCAAATATAGAAAAATATCTTTGTTCTATCTATATAATTATTGTTAATAAAAACTCAAAACCTCTATTTATTGATTAATCAACGTCAATGTTACCTTCGTCAGGGTACAACGTAAACTAAAAATTAAAATTGAAAGTATGTTTCTTTAAATGTTTCGATAGCAATAATTATTCTGAATTTTCCAATCGTATTTTGGAAACGAGCCATTATTTTGATGTTAACAAGGGTTTATAAATTTTAGTAAGTATTAATTACGTAGGATTATAGTTAGATAAAATAGAAATCTTAGAAAAAATAAAAGTGTAAATATTATAAGTAACCAAACATTAGTTCCTAATTAGTTAATTTAAGTGTACGTTGTACCTTCATTAAGGGACAATTGGCCACAAAACATGTTGATTAATCAATAAATAGTTTAATTAATGATGTCCCTATGACAAAAATCCAGTACTGTTCTTAAAAATTTGGACAAACTCAAAATATTCTGAATAAATAGTTGTTTTCAATAAAGTGATTTATTTTTATTGATAATAATAGCCTAAATTACGAAATATATAAATTCAAAATATATGGTCAAATTTTCTTAATGAGTCTAAAGTATTAATTAAATGCGGCTAGTCCACGTATTCTACTGCTATAAGTGCATCAAATGCAATAGGTTTGACACATTAGCCAACTACCTTATTTTAATAAAGATCATAAGTTTAAACATCGAAAGTGTATTTGGTTACCTTCTTTTGTTTAAATTCAATTCAATTCAATTCAATTCAATTCAATTCAATTTATTTCACGATAATATGTACATGACAAACAAAATGTTTAAGGCATACATATTAGGAAGTATATATCAAAAATGAAAGTATTTAATAAATTAAAAATAACATAAATCTGGTCAAAGGTGTAGGAGAATCCCGCTTCGGAAAACCCCCTCAGACACATGGAATATATCAATAACCAAAGCAATTTTGTTCAGCATAGCTGTGGCTCTTCCAACAGGCATAACCATCGGCAGGTTGGTCCTGTATATTGGAATGTGAAACAATCTATGCTGACGATGTCTAGTGTAATTATCAGGAACATACAAACCAATGCTCTGCATAATTTCAGGGTTATCGATCATACCGCGCAACAATCGATAAAAATGTGTAATCAAATACACATTCCTTCTAGTCTCTAAACTATTGTAGCCAAGCATACCCTGGAGAAACTCGGTTGGGTAAAGCCAAGGATAATGCCCGTACTCTCTCATGTAGAGATATCTCAGAAACTTCTTTTGGACTTTCTCCACCATAAGAGAGTACTTGCCCTCATGTGGCCCCCAGATCATCGAGCCACTCTCGAGTCTACTCCGCACCAAGGAGTTGTAAAGAGTTCTGAGTACGCGGGTATTCTTGAAAACCCTGGCAGTACGCAGAACAAATCCTAACATTCTCCTCCTAACTAACATCCTAAAATTCTGCAAGTTAGCTAAGCCACCATTAAGAAAAGCGTCAAACTGGTATTTATTTTCTATTAGAAAGCCATCTATTGTATCATGACTCGTATTAGGCTGACAAATCTCAAGTTTTTATCTTAGTTGAATATGCGTCAAATACTTCCTCTATAAAATTAAAATGATCTCAGAATTTTCCAAAAAATGCCATAAAAATAATCATGACAAACAGCTTTTTTAAGTCAAAAATATGTAGCAATATACGTAGGTATATATCCTTAGTCATATATATTTCCGAATAAATGTAAATAAAAATAAATAAATATGGTGAATTTAAATCTAAGTGGGTGCATTTAAAACACTATTTTTTATTTGATGTGTCAAATTTCGGCTTTAAATTAACGAGTCTAACATTGAATGACAGAGTTCGGGTGGGAATCTATTTAAAATGGTTTACTTTATTGTTTTTTGTATTGTGAAATTTGTATAAATAATAAAATTATTACAGAAACATTATTATATTCAGGACATGAAACTGACATCACTGAAAAAAAATATTGGCGAAAATATTTTTCCTAAGTTTCCCATAAAATATGAACAATTTCCCTGCGCACATAAAACCCGCGTTTGATACTAATAACATCATTAAAATTCTTTTTGATTCGAAAA
>JADDOH010012221.1:0-12704 GCA_016648135.1 Agrypnia vestita
ACATATGAAATTGGCGTTTTGCCGTACTGGCAAATTTGATCTCAAATATCTTCTCTTTGGTTAGGAATTCCAAATCCAAATTTTTACAGCAATTTACTCATGTATTTGTGTTTTGAAAATTATAATTCATTTGTTTTTTCCTCAATTGTTTTTTTCTTTGCGTCACTCAGTTTACAAAATGAAAAACTTGAAATATCGCGTTATTTACGAGTACGAGTTCCACCGTGGCACCAGTGCTGCAGAAACGGCTCGAAGGATTAATGATGTGTATGGCGACGGTGCCGCAAAAGAAAGCACGGTGCGTTTTTGGTTCCAACGTTTTCGTTATGGAAATTTCGACCTGCAGAACAAGCCCCGTGGACGGCCGGAGACCAAAGTTGATAATGAAGAATTGAAGGCTATTGTGGAAGCGGATCCATCGCAAACCACATACGAGTTAGCTGCAGACTGCGGTGTTAGTGATAAAACTGTTTTAATCCACTTGAAGCAAATTGGTAAGGTGAAAAAGCTTGAAAGGTGGGTACCTCACGAATTGAGTGAAGCAAATCAACAAACGCGCGTTGACTGCTGCGTTGCATTACTCAACCGGCACAATAATGAAGGGATTTTAAATCGAATCATTACCTGTGATAAAAAGTGGATCCTGTACGATAATCGGAAGCGCTCATCGCAATGGCTGAACCCTGCCGAACCAGCCAAACCATGCCCCAAGCGAAAATTGACTCCAAAAAGGTTACTTGTGAGCGTTTGGTGGACTAGTGCTGGTGTCGTTCATTACAGCTTTCTTAAATCTGGCCAGACGAATTACGGCAGATGTCTATTGTCAGCAACTGCAAACCATGATGGAAAAGCTAGCTGCTAAACAACGGAGGCTGGTTAATCGCTCTAGGCCACTGCTGCTTCATGATAACGCTAGACCACACACTGCACAACAGACGGCTACCAAATTAGAGGAGCTTCAATCGGAATGTCTAAGACATCCACCGTACTCTCCGGACCTTGCCCCAACAGATTACCATTTTTTTCGAAATTTGGATAACTTCTTGCAAAGGAAAAAATTCAACTCCGATGGGGCAGTCCAAACCGCCTTCAAAGATTTTATTGATTCCCGTCCGAATGGTTTTTTTAGTAAAGGGATCGATGAACTACCTTTGAGATGGCAAAAGTGCATAGATAGCAATGGTACATACTTTGATTAAATAAATATATTATAATAAAAAAAAATCGGCTTTATGTTCCTCCCATACTAAACGCCAATTTCATATGTAAGGACCTAATATATTAAGTTTGCCGTCTCTGGATGATTGGTTGATTATTCTAGGTAGAGGAGAGAAATAGCCTAGATTGGTGTTGCAAAATTTAGTGTGTAAGAGGCTTGAAGACCTCATTGATCGGACAGGGATTTTAATAACAATAATAAAATAATCATTGGATAACTTATATAGCGCCGTTTTCGCGAATACTCACCTCGAGGGCGCTTTACACAGAAAAAATATTCGCTTACAAAACAACTTACTGCTAGAAAAGAAGAAACTTATTTACTATTACTTATTCACTAGGTGGCATACAAGAAGTGGAATTAAAATTGAGCACTATTTATAGTTTGCGAGTGCCTGAAAGAATTAGGTGTTTTCGCGGAGTGCACAATAGGAGTGGAAAACATTAGCTAGCGTTATTGTGGTCAGATTCTGTAGGTTTTTATAGGATTGTCTAAATAAATGCGTCTTAAGTTGTTTTTTTGAATTGTGGTAAGCTGTCTGTTTGTCTCAGTTTATTAGGTAGTTTGTTCCATAACTTTGGTCCAGCCACCGCGAAAGCACGATCACCGAAATTAGTTTTGTGGACGCGATTTACTTCAGCTAACCTATTTGTATTAGATGTTAATGTATATTTGTGATAGTATTGATATGTAAGAGTGTGGCGTTCTATCCTCTGCCCGCTGCTGCGGGGTTAGTTTATTATTCCCCATGGAAGCGCATTGATTGCACCCAAAGCCGTGTCGCGAGAGTGTGAGGAATTTCCTCCAAATTCCGCGAGAATTGGCAACTCTTCAACTCCGAGTTTGGCAGAGCTGGAGAACGCTACCCGAAGTAGGGGGAAATCTATTCCGATGTCGACCGAAGCGGGGAACTTTTCAAAATAATGAAAACTTTAATTTTTAACGTATTAAGCTTTTAGTGCGAAAAGAAACGCGAGATGCGTGATACGTGTGTACGAGATAATGTGACGCGTTCGACAAGCCGAATGCGGAAAAATATCCCGGAAATGTACAAGACGGAATCCCAGGCCTGATCCTTGCAGCCGAAATTTGAGGGATTACACATTATAATTTAAAATAAATAAAAACACTTTTCTTTGTGTTAAACCCCGATTTATTATTGTGCCAACCGGTTTCGCTTAAATAACTGTTATTAAGTTGCCCTGATGAAGCTTAAGTTTAGGCGAGACCGGTTGGCACAATAATAAATCGTGGTTTGATACAAAGAAAAGTGTTTTTATTCATTTTAATGTGTCAAACCACAAAGTTATTGCTTTCTACTGAAACATTATAATTTACATTCAACCTAACATTGACGTCAACAAATTTATTGATTTTATTTATTGAAATTAACGGACATAGTCTAATAAAATATAATACATAACACGAACAACGTAAAATACATCAGTTATAGCAATTTAAAACAAAAGCAAGGACAATTGAAAAGTACTAACAAGATGGAGACAACATCTGGACTATCTAATCAGGGATCGCTTGAATCTGGACAGACTTACACCGAACAAGTCCAGATCCTGTCTTGAGTTTATAAGACGACACAACCGCGACATGGGAGCGTGGAATCCATGATTAGTTCTATGATGGCTAAGGAACAACACTTCATTATTTTAGTCTACAGGAAGGGATATTGAATTTTATTTGGCCCAGTAACGAAGGCACATCAGTGTGGCCGTTTAATATTTTGAATATGGTGATTAAGTCGGGTTTTTTTTGGGTAAAATTGACTTTTGTGATTGAGTTTGGTCTCTTTTGACTGCTTATTCCCCCCCTCCCCCCCGCCCACATATCCACTGTCCCTTCCACCAGATCCTTCTCTCCAACTTCTTGTGTGACGGCTCCACTGTCGTATGCTTTGTGTATCACTACTCTGCTTCTTTTCTAACCTGTTTTTATATCTTAATTTTCTTTTCTTGGATAATTTATGATACTATTTTGTTGCTATTTTTGCTTATGATTAAACCTGTTTTCTTCCTCGCTTATACTGTTTTATGTTACCATTTTGCTATCTTCTTTTTATTTTGATTTTGTATTTAACCTGATTTTATTTCTATTTTTCTTTGCTTTTGTTTTTCTACTTCTGATTTTTATGCCGCTGCACAAATCTATTTCTTTTATATGCTTTTAATTTTCTTGTATTTGTATTTGATTTAATAAAGAAAGTTCTTGGTGGAGGGGACAACGAATGGGTTTTTTGCTGCCAGAACCTTGCGGCGTTCGCCCTATACACGGGCGCCGCACGGGGATGGCTTTAAATAAGAAAAATGTCAACCTGGCGACGCAAGAGTAGGGCCGATATGGGAGCCGTCGGCTCATAGAACGGCCCTGGGAAAGTGGTGGGTCCCCATTCGTTCGTTGCTTATTCTATGTATTGTATTATTAATTAAGATTTTAGATATATTATATAAGTAGTGTATTACCTTTCTCATTGTTTGTTAAATTAGAGTACACTACCTATATGACTGTAAGTGGTTATCCCTCAACACACACAAGAATCATAATAGGCACGTTGACAGTTTTAAAGAATTAAAGAACAAGTAATTTTAGAGAAGAAAATATTTTGAAAGGATTGTAAAAAATGATCCAATATACGCACGAGATTAATAAGATTTTCAATCAAATAAAAGTATATAATTGTGCAATCCGCCATTTTAACTGAAACATCGGTCAGACAGAATGACGTCACAGTACGCAGCGGTTCAAAAACACGCCTCAGTACCCATCACCGTGTCTTTGAACGTTGCCATAAACACAATGCAATGTTTACCGAGGCTTGACGTCACGTAGACGTAATGACAGCTGCGGACGTGAAATTAAAAATATGTAGACGAAAATGCAATTATTTGCGTAAAAACTTAGTTTATTACTGAAACAATACTATTTTGGGTAATAGTAGACGTGTACCTACAGTATAGTGTCATGCCTATTCTTTTTGGTGTGGTATGTAGTATATGCATTTTATAGGTATCATTGTAATAAAAAAAGTAAAAAAAGTAAGTTTTCTCGGTTATCCCGCGTCAGTTGGTCCTGGGAAGGACCGTTGTACTCCAGACGTTTCAAACAGATCACACTGTTCATCTTCCAAGTGTCGCTCTTACACGTTCTTCAAGGCCGACAGCTCGGAGCCAAGTAAATTCAGTTCGAAAAATTTGGTGGTCCACCGTTTGCACTACTTCTTAGAATTCTATCTGTTTAAATTGCTAAACCCCCCAAAAACATGAAATGAAAAATGTGAATAATAGAATGTTTGTTTGTTTGTTTGCAGTGCGGCTGGGGGGCGAGGAGCCGCGCGCCGCCGGCTTCACGGTGGGGGAGCCCCCGCGCGAGGACTGGGCCATGGTGCCCCCGGACGGCGGCTGGGGCTGGCTGGTGCTCGTGGGTGAGTACCTCTACACTCCGCTGTTGTCTAGTACCGACGGTTGCCCATCGAGCCGCAAAAAAATCGTTTGTAGGAGTAAAAAAACGAGCGAGCCTTGCGGTATATTTTGAGTACGTTCAAATTTTTCGGAACAGTGCTGGATTTTTGTCACAGGGACATCATTAATGAATCAATATAGTATAGATGTCTCACAGAGACGAAACTGTATTTTTTATGGGAAAGTAGGTGTTCTGTCCAACCCCGAGCAAGACGAAATATATGTTCAATCTTCGGATTAACAATACCGCTTCCCGAGATCGGATTTAAATTAATAAAACCACCGATTCTGACTTCGTTCGAGATGATGATTGAAACACAATTATTTTATATTTTAGGCGACAAAGGAGAATTATGCAAAAAATGGTTTTATCACTATTATGAAAAAGGGATAATTTTCCTTTTTATACCTTCTCACTTTATTACTTTTCAAACAAATACAAGAACTGCCTAGTCACATTTTTCCACATTCGATTTTTCAAATCTTCCTTGATAAAAATAATAATGTATCGAGTGCTTACTCATAAAAAATAAATAAAACACATTTTCTTTTATTAATTCAAAAAATAAATATACATATGAAATCGACTCAAATTTTTAAGACATTTTTTAATTTGCCAAATCATTCGATATAATTTTGGAGACGAAACAGTAGGTATAGAAGTCTTTTGGGTGTACATAGGGCTTACGACCTATCGCACAGTTGACTTAAATGATCACGTTACACAATGTGACGTTCGCCATTTGCACCAATGATAGAATACCATGTCTACTAATTTTTGGAAGTTGTATATATTTGAATTATACGCCACGTTTCACATGTCATAATATACATTGATTGATTAGTGATGTCCCTGTGACAAAAATCCAGTTCTGTTGTGAAAAATTTGGACATCTCAAAATATCGCTTCATTTTCCATCTGTTAAAATGTGTACAAAAATGTGTACACATTGTATAATAAAACTTCTTCAGTGTATTTGAATAGTTGTTCTAAATTATGTGACAAGTGCTACCCAAACACGACTCTGTTACACAGTTTTAAAGAAAAAATATTGTCAGAATTTTGATACAAAAATGTTTGAAGAGTATGAAAATGGTCACACATAATTAAATTGTCGAAAATGTTCGCGATGTTTTTGAAGATTTTTCGTTTGTTTTGTTTGAGTTTGAGAAGATTTTAAACTCTGTGGCCAAAAACAACACGGCGCCCTGCGACTGTTTCCTATACCCGAAGATGGAAAAAAAATACGTGCGTGGCCTTGCGCACGCGCGGTAGAAGTTATACTTAAAAAATAAAATAGAGACAACGTTACATATCAATGACGCTCAAAGTATCGAGTTGTAAAAATCTGCATTATCTATTTTCGGCCCAAAACGGTTCCGCATCAAAAAGTTTCGAAACTATACAACTTTGACAGCCGCTTGAATGTCGAATTTTTTGTTTTGAAAATGAATATCTGACCGTGACGTCATTTTTGCAATAAATAATTTCTCGTATATTATTATCAATTTTGGCATTACGGCAAACAAAAACTTTCTTAAAAAACGATCGAAAAATTCGCGTGTAAACAGAATCTGACAGCTGGCGAGAATTCAATATGGCGTCGTTAGTTCTGGTATCGCATTTCCGTTACAGTAAAAGATTTACCCTAAATACGCCAAAGGAAGCATAACACAAAAGTTTTGCCAACATTGAGAAGATGAAAAGAATCGCTGGCGGAGATAAATGCGTTGACACAAATGTGTTAGTATATTGGGTCCTTACATATGAAATTGACGTTGAGTATGGGAGGAACATAAAGCCGATTTTTTTTTATTATAATATATTTATTTAATCAAAGTATGTACCAATGCTATCTATGCACTTTTACCATCTCATAGGTAGTTCATCGATCCCTTTACTAAAAAAACCATTCGGACGGGAATCAATAAAATCTTTGAAGGCGGTTTGGACTGCCCCATCGGAGTTGAATTTTTTCCTTTGCAAGAAGTTATCCAAATTTCGAAAAAAATGGTAATCTGTTGGGGCAAGGTCCGAAGAGTACGGTGGATGTCTTAGACATTCCAATTGAAGCTCCTCTAATTTGGTAGCCGTCTGTTGTGCAGTGTGTGATCTAGCGTTATCATGAAACAGCAGTGGCCTAGAGCGATTAACCAGCCTCGGTTGTTTAGCAGATAGCTTTTCCATCATGGTTTGCAGTTGCTGACAATAGACATCTGCCGTAATCGTCTGGCCAGATTTAAGAAAACTGTAGTGAACGACACCAGCACTAGTCCACCAAACGCTCACAAGTAACTTTTTTGGAGTCAATTTTCGTTTGGGGCATGGTTTGGCTGGTTCGGCAGGGTTCAGCCATTGCGATGAGCGCTTCCGATTATCGTACAGGATCCACTTTTCATCACAGGTAATGATTCGATTTAAAATCCCTTCATTATTGTGCCGGTTGAGTAATGCAACGCAGCAGTCAACGCGCGTTTGTTGATTTGCTTCACTCAATTCGTGAGGTACCCACCTTTCAAGCTTTTTCACCTTACCAATTTGCTTCAAGTGGATTAAAACAGTTTTATCACTAACACCGCAGCCTGCAGCTTACTCGGATGTGGTTTGCGATGGATCCGCTTCCACAATAGCCTTCAATTCTTCATTATCAACTTTGGTCTCCGGCCGTCCACGGGGCTTGTTCTGCAGGTCGAAATTTCCAGAACGAAAACGTTGGAACCAAAAACGCACTGTGTTTTCTTTTGCGGCACCGTCGCCATACACATCATTAATCCTTTGAGCCGTTTCTGCAGCACTGGTGCCACGGTGGAACTCGTATTCGTAAATAACGCGATATTTCAAGTTTTTCATTTTGTAAACTGAGTGACACAAAGAAAAAAACAATTGAGGAAAAAACAAATGAATTATAATTTTCAAAACACAAATACATGAGTAAATAGCTGTATAAATTTGGATTTGGAATTCCTAACCAAAGAGAAGATATTTGAGATCAAATTTGCCAGTACGGCAAAACGCCAATTTCATATGTAAGGACCTAATATATGATGGAGATTGCTTTGAAGGGTACGCAATTAATATTGATGGTATGATTACCTGGTATGTATTAAAATATCACAACTGATTTCATAATTCTGTCATTAAAATATACGTGTTTATCTCTTGCGGAAGCCGCTTATTATATTTTTATGGAATAACCGAAGTGCTTGATGCACGTCAGAATCTTGATTGCTATCACTGATCGAGTATTCATCTTTGTCAAATTTATTATCCAACCACTCCAGTTTGTATATTTATTCAACCTTCTCGGTGCACAGTTTTAACTGATAATGAACAACCTTACCTAATGAATAACATCACGTTCGCCAACACTTCACCCTTGCCGTCCACATTACCATTGACACCATTAAACCATTCACCCTTCCATGCCCCACCCCTCCACCAACGTAGATTGCCAACACACTATATTAAGATTAACTATTGTATCAGATGATGAGAGGGACTGCTGCTCTCGAAATTGTAATAGAGACAAAAGCGAAACTCTTCGTTTGTGCGAAATTTTAAATACTCAATACATGTCAATTTGATGTGAACGATAAGGCCGGCGCCACACTACGCGCGTCTTCCGCCGCGTCTCTTCGGTCGCGAAACGCCGCAATATTTATTTTCATAGAATATGCGCTTATCAAACCCACTACGCTGGCTTATTTTTCTAAAAATACAGTAGGGTTTTTACTATGAAATTTACCTACAAAAACAGTAGTTTGATCAGACTATAAGTTATGTGTCTTGTGCTTTCGTAGAAAAAACAGGTTGTCACCCAGTAGAAGCTATTAACAGTCACCCTATATTATCTCCAGCTTGGGTCCGATTGATACGAGGTCACTCAAGATCCATCGCATCAACTGAAGCCATGTATTCACTAGGTGACGCGGTCATTTGATGTGTACACACCGGGACTGACATATAACTTATGTATTAACTAGGTGACGCGGTCATTTGATGTGTACACACCGGGACTGACATATAACTTATGTATTAACTAGGTGACGCGGTCATTTGATGTGTACACACCGGGACTGACATATAACTTATGTATTAACTAGGTGACGCGGTCATTTGATGTGTACACACCGGGACTGACATATAACTTATGTATTAACTAGGTGACGCGGTCATTTGATGTGTACACACCGGGACTGACATATAACTTGTCGCGGAAATGTCGCCCGATGAGGTTATGATGACAGCTGCGTATGTCGAATCGTACGCGTGTATCGAATGTCTGACGGATCTTTTGCCATGCCCTCCCACGTGTCGTTTTTCTTTATTTTATTTTTATATTCACGGTTTGAAGTGTCCCACAACATTTTTTTATGGCTTTGGTAGAGCTCGATGAGTTGGAGAACAATTTCGTTTTCCCACACGAATGTCATGTTGATGAATACAGCGCATACGCACTCACTTGTAAACATACCACGCGGTACTGACGCGCGGGGTAATGTCGCGGTGAGCTCGCAAGGGTCACGTAGGTCAGCGCGTCATGTTGAGGGGCAATTTGTCCCCTAGTGAATACATGGCTTGATACTTTGGTCGAGGTCCGCTCACGACTCCGCATCAGGTTGCGGCAAATTCATTATAGCCTTCTGATCAATTCAAGCACCGTCGTCTTACTGCGTGACTGAAACCTTCCCTTCTCCGTTGCAGGGGCCATGCTGGTGAACATCCTCGTCCCCGGCACCGTCAAGTCCTTCGGCGTCCTGTTCGTGGAGTTCCTGGAGGTGTTCGAGGCCAGCCCGGCGGCCGCCGCCTGGATCCCGGCCCTGTGCTACTTCCTCTACAGCAGTCTCGGTAAGTTCTTCATCACAGGCTTCTGCTGACTTGATCTCTCCTGGTTGCACGTTAAGTTTCAATGTACGTTATTTGGGGAAGGTACTTTGCGCGCCACGCACAGCGCTCCCCGCACCGCCCGAAAGCTCCCATATAGGTCCTACCCATCGCCACCAGGATGGTGCTTTTTAAAGCTGCATGGCAACCATGCTATACCGCAAAGCAACACAGCAATGGCACGGCTGCCAATGAAAGGTCATTCACTATCCGAACAGTGTAAAATGTATCTATCCATTACAAAGCGGCCGTAACACTATTAATAACACTGGTGATGATGGATGTACGACGATGGAAATTACTAACAAGATTCCTAAATGCTAACGGTATAAATCTATAAAAATTAAATAAACTAACATTATGTACCCCATTTCCTTTTCCATTACTAATAGAATTGAATCATCCACACAGATTAATGTTTATCCTAAAATAAATTATTTACAATTTAAATTTCTAAAATAAAAGAGAAAAAACACAACCATCACCCATTTCCAACGAAGAAACACACTTGCTTTGTGGCAATAACACCCACAGGGTGTTACCAGAAACCCAGAAACACCAGAAAAGAAAAAGAAGAAGTAATACGTATAAAGTATATAAAGCACCCGTCTAGGGAGGGTGACGAGTTTCCAGTATCCGCCTAACCATACGACAATACTCTTCATATTTGGTATTAAAAATAAAATGAATTTAAACGGTTGTTATAGTCTGAGCATACCCGTAGAATGGGAGAGGATTTCCTTTTAATGGTGTGATAGGTTGAAAAGGAAAAGAGGCAGCTCTGTCTGGTAGCTCTGAATGGGATATGGAAGTATAGCGAGCTGGTGGTTTCAGGAGAATCTATAAGATTGTGGATAATTTCGAAAACGAAGTATTGATCTGACGTCATCCGAGCATTTCGAAGAATGTCCGATTTGTGAACACGCGAGACGTCGGACTGACCGACCAGCCGTGCGGAAATCGAGACCACAGCTCGCGCATGGTTGGTTATTGGACCTTGCTGGCAGACCATGACAGCTGCACCCGCGCAAGGTGACCCGTATCTTGGGGCCGATAAGATAGCGTCCAAGTGCGAGTCGTGATCAACTCGGCGCTGTGATAACGGTTACAATCAAGGCGCGGTCGCGAGTTTTAAAATTGAAGATTAAAATTATACGATTAGTGTATATTATAGATATCTCACAGAGACGAAACTGTATTAATTATGGGAAAGTAGGTATAGAAGTCATTTGGGTGTACACAGGACTTATGACCTGTCTTTTTATGGTTGGCTTAAGTGATCACTTTACACAATTGTAACATTCGCCATTTCCACCCATGATAGAATATACCATGCTTATTCATTTTTTGGAAGTTGTATATATGTTCAAATTGCGTGGAAAGCTTTCATATATGAGTTGTAAGCGCCTTTTCCATGCGGCCTGTACAAAGCCATTTTCATTCCCCTAAATCCCCACAGATGTCGCTAATGAGAAAATCTACAATTGATTGCGGAATTTTGGAAGCAATATACTTTTTTTGTGTAATGAAATTCATCCGAATTACTTGCATTACACTAGGATACGCCAGGAAATATTATTTCCAATTTTTGTTAAATTTCTTTTTACCAGTATTTACAATTCAGAATATAATAAAATGCTGAAAGTTTGTACAGTATTTAAAAAATATAACAACTTCTGCTTTTGTTTCGACTTGTGTTTAGAGATCTTAAGTGATCTAGCATCCTAGTCTTTGACCTTAGCTAAATAGTAAACTGACAACGTAGCTCAAATGGGATCCGGTCTAGGTACCCAGCGGAGAACCCTATAGCTACACTAATAAATTATAATTTATAAATATTAAACCTCACAAGAGAGACAGGCTTCAATTAGAAAATTATTTGATTGTGAACGTCTCAAAAATTCAACCAAGGTTTGAAAATTTATTAAAAAATAAACAGGCCCAGCCCACTTATTGAAAATGTTGTACTTTGAAAATATTGCAGTACATGACCAACAACCCTTGCTTTTTACTTTTACCTGTCTTGCGACCGCGACCCCCCGAGTAACCCTTGGCTACCCTCCTGGGGGTCGCGACCCACAGATTGAAAAACACTGGTCTAGAGTGTTGAAAGATCTTCAATCATGTTCAGTTCATCTTGTTTCAAGTATTTCGTGACGTGATATACTTGAATAATATATTAGGTCCTTACATATGAAATTGACGTTTTGCCGTATTGGCAAATTTGATCTCAAATATCTTCTCTTTGGTTAGGAATTCCAAATCCAAATTTATACAGCTATTTACTCATGTATTTGTGTTTTGAAAATTATAATTCATTTGTTTTTTCCTCAATTGTTTTTTTCTTTGCGTCACCCAGTTTACAAAATGAAAAACTTGAAATATCGTGTTATTTACGAGTACGAGTTCCACCGTGGCACCAGTACTGCAGAAAAGGCTCGAAGGATTAATGATGTGAATGGCGACGGTGCCGCAAAAGAAAACACAGTGCGTTTTTGGTTCCAACGTTTTCGTTCTGGAAATTTCGACCTGCAGAACAAGCCCCGTGGACGGCCGGAGACCAAAGTTGATAATGAAGAATTGAAGGCTATTGTGGAAGCGGATCCATCGCAAACCACATCCGAGTTAGCTGCAGGCTGCGGGGTTGGTGATAAAACTGTTTTAATCCACTTGAAGCAAATTGGTAAGGTGAAAAAGCTTGAAAGGTGGGTATCTCACGAATTGAGTGAAGCAAATCAACAAACGCGCGTTGACTGCTGCGTTGCATTACTCAACCGGCACAATAATGAAGGAATTTTAAATCGAATCATTACCTGTGATGAAAAGTGGATCCTGTACGATAATCTGAAGCGCTCATCACAATGGCTGAACCCTGCCGAACCAGCCAAACCATGCCCCAAGCGAAAAGTGACTCCAAAAAAGTTACTTGTGAGCGTTTGGTGGACTAGTGCTGGTGTCGTTCACTACAGCTTTCTTAAATCTGGCCAGACGATTACGGCAGATGTCTATTGTCAGCAACCGCAAACCATGATGGAAAAGCTAGCTGCTAAACAACCGAGGCTGGTTAATCGCTCTAGGCCAATGCTGCTTCATGATAACGCTAGACCACACACTGCACAACAGACGGCTA
>JADDOH010012222.1:0-34112 GCA_016648135.1 Agrypnia vestita
CTCTTATGGACGTTACCGACTGGGGCGAGATGTATACCATATCGGATGTGAATGAGGCGGTACAATTTTTTTATTATACAGTCGAGGGTGTACTAGATTCCTGCTTACCACGAAAATCTCAAGCTACTGGTGGAAGGCGATATCCGGAATGGTTTTCTAGGGATATTGTTAGGGATATACTAAACATTTCTATCATAATAACTGGAAAGCCTTTGGCCGTCACAGTGATTATGAAATGTTTGGACATTACAGATCTATCGTAAGACGTAGCATTCGATTGGCACACCGAGAGTTCATTTCCAGGATGGAAAACAATATTCTACAAGACCCTAATACGTTCTGGGCCTATATAAAATCCCAAAAAGCGGATGGTGGGAATATTGATTCCATGACATGGGGCGAAAAAATGGTACGGGGTGCAGATATTGCCGAGGCGTTTGCAGGTCATTTTAAAACAGTCTATAGTAATGAACCTCCGCTTCTCGATATTAATATTGCTAAAACATGTTCTCCGATCGGTGCACAGTCTATTGATGTTTAATATATCAATGAAAAGGATGTGGCCGACACTATTAAAAATCTAAGTAATACCCATTCTCTTGGGCCAGATCTCATTCCAACATTCTTCTTAAAAGGCTGTGTGGAATTGATAAAAAAACCACTATGTTTTTTGTTTAATCTTTCTGTAAATACAGGGGTCTTCCCGGAAACATGGAAGACGTCAAAAGTTACTCCCGTACACAAGAGTGGTTCTAAGTTATCCGTAGAAAATTATAGACCTGTAGCTGTTCTCTCTGCACCAGCTAAGGTATTTGAAATTATAATAAGTAAAACCGTCGCTTCCCGAGTAGAGCCGTTTATAATTGATGAACAACATGGAATCAGGAAGGGCCGCTCGGTCGGTTGAGACCAATCTGATGATTTTCACAAATTATGTCACGGAAGCTCTGGACGCGGGACATCAGGTAGACTGTTCATATAATGACTTCGCCAAAGCCTTTGATACAGTCAACCATGATGTCTTATTGAAAAGGTTGTATGAGATTGGTTTCTCGGATGGTATGTTAAAATTTATGGCGAGCTACCTCCAAAATAGGAACCAATACGTCTCCTACGGTCTATTCGCGTCAGAGTGCTTCTATACCTTCTCGGGTGTCCCGCAAGGATCTAACCTGGGTCCATTGTTGTTCTCGATTTTTATCAATAATATAAAAAATGACATTTTAAACTCGCGCTTTCTGTTATTTGCGGATGACTTAAAGCTTTCCTTAAAGGTGTCAACTTTGGACGATTTTCATCTTCTCCAAACAGATATATTAAATATATGTGAATGGGGTAGACGAAATAAACTTTTGTTTAATGTTTCCAAGTGTTCGGTTACATCCTTCACTAGGGCCCAAAAAACTCTATTTTTTCGCTACAAAATGAACGACCAAAATCTGACAAGAACATCGAATGTTAAAGATCTAGGTGTTAGATTTGTAAGCAACCTGACATTTCACGATCACATAGAGACGATCAGTGGTAATGCTCTGAGAATGTTAGGATTTGTTCTGCGTACTGCCAGGGTTTTCGAGAATACCCGCGTACTGAGAACTCTTTACAACTCCTTGGTGCGGAGTAGACTCGAGAGTGGCTCGATGATCTGGGGGCCACATGAGAGCAAGTACTCTCTTATGGTGGAGAAAGTCCAAAAAAGTTTCTGAGATATCTCTACATGAGAGAGTACGGGCATTATCCTTGGCTTTACCCAACCGAGTTTCTCCAGGGTATGCTTGGCTACAATAGTTTAGAGACTAGAAGGAATGTGTATTTGATTACACATTTTTATCGATTGTTGCGCGGTATGATCGACAATACTGAAATTATGCAGAGCATTGGTTTGTATGTTCCTGATAATTACCTTAGACATCGTCAGCATAGATTGTTTCACATTCCAATATACAGGACCAACCTGCCGATGGTTATGCCTGTTGGAAAAGCTACAGCTATGCTGAACATGATCGCTTTGGATATTGATATATTCCATGTGTCTGAGGGGATTTTCCGAAGCAGGATTCTCCTACACCTCTGACCAGATTGTACAGGTCACTTTTAATTAGTTAATAATAAATTGTTATTTTAATATACAATATGTATATGTGTGTGTATATATATGTATGTATATGTGTATGTATGTATATATATGTGTATATGTATATTTTTAGATATAAATTCATAATACGTATGCATTAAACATAAAGTTTGTAATGTACATATTATGTAATAAATAAAAATTGAATTGAATTGTATTGAATTGAATTGAATTGAAATTGAATTGAATCTTAATGAATGAATTTCCATAAAAAATGTGAAACAAAATTCTAGTGAAAATTACCGGTCGCTGCTGAATTTTGCATTTCATATCAATCGCCTTAGGAGTATTTTTGAAAAAAGAAATATATAAAAATATATTTTGTTGGGCATATTTATACCCCGTGATTTGAGAAAAATATTTACACATTTCTTATGCAATGATATAATATCTTACCAATATCTCTCTTCTAAAAGCGGCTTTTTAAAAGCGTATTCCTTGAACCTACAAAATTACGCGTAAAAGCGTTTATTCGAGGGTCCCTAGAAATTCATGAAAATTCGCATTTCATCTCACAAAAGACTAAACCGCTCGCTAAGCGTCCCATTGGCTCAACGTTTACATTAAAGACCTCGACCGGTAGAAAAAAGATACCGTTAAATTATTCCGTATTCATCCAACCGCAATAAGCTTGATCGCACCCTTTCGCCACATTGTCAATAACCGGAATGAGATATTGAATCGTCGGGAAGGGTTTTGGAGACCTTTATGTGTGTGCTTCGTTTTATCGTTTCGTTTCATATTTCAAAGAGTACCGGAATATTTGTAAACGAAAATATTACAGCAATTTGAGACTAAAACCTCTCAATATTTCAAATATTTACATTTTGTTTCTCATTTCCCATACAACATTTTGTAAATACAGTCTTCTTTACGTGCTAAGTTCTTATGATGTTCTTATTTGTCTTACGATCAATATAAACGTTAACCCTTTCCAGAGCAAATTATTATAAATATATTACATTTTTTTAAACGAAAATTTTAAGGCGTATCTTTGGACCGGTTCTAGAAAATGACACAATGAGCTCAATGCTCTATTTAAGGAGCTAAATTTATAAAACTGGGAAGACTTCGGTGGCTGGGTCATGAGGAGAAAGTGACCGAGCGTCAAGCATCAAAGTCACTACTGAACTCAAAGACCGATATGGCGAAGGAAGGAAGGCCAAAATTAAGATGGAGCGACAACCTTCTCAAAGACATCTCTACCTTGGAGCTCCTGAACTGGAGAGAGCTGGCACTAAACCGAGATGAGTGGAGAAAGACTCTCGAGGAAGCCAAGACCCTCCAGAGCTTGTAGAGCTAAGAGTGATGTTGATGATGATATTGCATATTGTTACCAAACTGAGAACAAATATGGATTTTTTTAATCCAATTATTAAAAATTTGAGAATTATTGTTACATGTCCAGCAAGGTAAGATCTACCACAAATGAAGATATGGTTGTTTGATGAAATTACATTTATTCAAGATAAAATGCAAGTGAACAAAATAACAAATTCAAGGAGACGCATCGAAAACAATGCAGACTTTGAGGTCTTTCTCGTCAAGGTATCGAATACGATCTGATCTTGGTACCGCTCCAGTATTGCTTATATGGGCGTTTACACGATGCGTGTGGCTGAAAAGTTCCAAATCTACCTTCCCAGATAATAAGTCAAAGTGTCCTCTGTGATTTCAAGACGTGATCGTTCACAAGAGGGTGGTTTGACAAAACATGAAAACATACCCCATTAAGAATGTTCTTAGGTTTTCACGGCCACTCAGAATCTTCACGTTTGTGTTTACTGGGGTATTATGCCGTGTTGTTACGACCTTTCGGGCCGACGTTTCGGATCCCATTGCAGGGTCCATCATCAGGGCTGATGTGTTGTCTTGAATGTTGGTGTTGTGGTTAAGTATCGTGGTTAAGCGCGTCTTATCAAGGAAGCACTAGAAATCTACAAGCATCCGATAAACATTAATAGAGATGATGGTCTCAAATTAAAAACATCTTGGTATCCGGCGCTTCAAAGTCATTCTCGTCGCAGACTCCGCAGAGATAGTGATCAGACAACAGATGAATCATACATACAACACAATACAACACATCATGACTTCGGCACGGTATTGCAAGCCGATACCTAACCACAACACCAACATTCAAGACAACACATCAGCCCTGATGATGGACCCTGCAATGGGATCCGAAACGTCGGCCCGAAAGGTCGTAACAACACGGCATAATACCCCAGTAAACACAAACGTGAAGATACCCCATTAAATCTACGGTATACAAGGCAAACAGGTAAAAGGGCCGTTTCGGATGCCTATCCGAAAATGCAAAAAAATGCAATTTTTCTGTGGATTTCTCTGTGGATACGTGGATGTTCGCAGGACTGTGAGAAGTCGATACATAATATTATATTTGACATGAAGCTTTCCTCGGCACTAAAAAACATTATAAGTAAAAAAAAAATATATTAAAATATTTTTAACAAAAATGAAACATTTTAATATTTTTACTAAAAAGTACAACTATTGCACAAAATAAATTAATTAACATTCAATTTAAATTCTATTTTACTTTTTACTAAATTTAAATAATACAATATCCAATCGAATCATTACACGAGTAAAGTTATAAAATATAACAGTATTTTGAAGACGCTAGATATTTCCTCCAGCTATTTCCGCAGGTCGTCGTGTGCGCTCGCGCGTGTAAACACCAACAATTGAGGGTTAATAAGATAGACAATACACTTTTTGTTGCTTCGTGTTGCCAGGGAAGGAACAATAGCTTTGAAATCATGTTCCCCAAAGTGCTTTTTAATCAGATTTATATATTTAGAATAAGTGTTTCCACGGTGCAGTAAAGATTTAAAACAATACTCTTCGTTTTTTACTCCCTTTCTTTTAACTCGTAGCGTCTGCTTGTCTACTCGTCTCGAAAAAACTTTGGATCGATTTTTAACCCTTTTCCCGTGATCCAATCGAGCTGAAACTTTGCAAACAGACTCGGGGCGATGATCAAGAAGATCTATCAAATTTTCGTTAAAAAAATTAATAAATTTTTGGATTTCTTAAATTTTGAATGGTTTTTTCATACAACTTATTAAGTTGTACGAAAATATTTCAACGCGTCTAGTAGACGCGAAATCTGATAATAGTATAATTTTGGATTTTTGGAAATTTTTTATTACTCCCTTTCGTAGCGTCGCCCGACCGAAGCGCAACGCGTAGGATAAGCGAAAAAAAATGTTTCAACTAGTAAATGAGAAAGCGAGTATAATAAAAACTGATTGATTTTTATGGGTTACTTTTTTACTCCCTTTCTTTTAACTCGTAGCGTCTGCTTGTCTACTTGTCTTGTCTGCCTATCTGACGAAAAAGCTTTGGATCGATTTTTAACCCTTTTCCCTTGATCCAATCGAGCTGAAACTTTGCAAGTAGACTCGTGGCGACGATCAAGAAGATCTATCAAATTTTCGTTAAAAAAAATTAATAATTATAGTATAATTTTGGATTTTAAGAAATTTTAATGGATTTTTTCAAATTGGAATCATTATCAAAGTTTGATTACTAGAAACGGCGGCAAAAGGTCAAAATCCATCCCGCATGTGCTCAGATTCGCCTTCAGGCTGCCTTTGTATTTTTTTAGGCCCACCCTGTCTTATTTTGCCATACAGGAGTATTACATATATGGGCAAAACACACGATCATTAGCAGACGAAACGAAATGATGGCAGACTGCACGCGCGCGGAACGATACCGGAAATTGCAGAGAAAGTAGTCTGCCTGAGATGGAGATGAAACGAAACTGGTATCCCTCTATGGAATTTAAACATCGTATTGGCACATAAGCAAGCTCCGCCTGCATTCTTATGCACGAGAAGAGTATTGTGCAGTCATGACCCAAATTTAAATTCTCATATGAGAATGGTACGACGTTGCTTGTTCCTTACGCTCTTATATGGAATTGAATTGTGGAAACTCACGGAAACAGTGCTAAATAAACTTTAAGTATTTGAGATGAATTCTCAACTAGAATTTAAATTTAAATAATTATATCAAAAAAAGAATTCTTAAGAAAACTAAAAATAATGTATATTAATATTGTTATGTCGTCAAATATTTATATTACTATTCAAAGTCATATTTGCCTTAAACATCCAGAATTGGAGAGAGCTGATGGAGGAAGATTCTTGAAGAGGCCAAGAGCCGCCAAGAGCTGTAGAAGACAAGAGTGATTATGATGGTGATTAAATATAGTCACTTATGATAATGTGCTGCACTTAAGACAATGATGCGATAGGAAAATAGGTAATTAAAAAAATTAAAACCCAGAACCTACCTATATTACTTGAGCCAAACCATGAGAGACACAGAAAAATATCAGATCCTGCGGCTCATAATCCAAGATCAGGTAGCTAGCAGAAAAGGCCTCGGAAAATGGAAAACATCCCGTCTGAAGGTAATTGTTCAAGAAGTGTAAGAAGTTTACACAAGGTGTATTATTATTAGTGATGCAACGAATACTATGTACTGATGTACGAATACGAATATCAAGCCTACTTACTATTCGGCGAATACGAATACAAATAATTCAACTATTCTTTTTTTACTAAGAGATTTAATAATTAAAATTTACCACCGGCAAATTTTTGTTCAAAAAGCATAACATTTATTTTATCCGTTTGTACATTCCCAGTGGTCAAAAATAAATATCACTTTTTTCACGCTTACGAGAGCTCATGTTATTAGATTTAATTTAAAATTTTATATAGAGTTAATACTTTTGCTCACAACGGAAATTAAATGGAACGAACAATACGTACCTATTACAAAACAAAAACTACATGAAATGAGCACCTAGCCTTATTAACAACCCAACGAAACTAGATGAAAGAACTCATGTTGTGCTGTGAAATAAGTAACAATCGACAACTTGAAAACTCAACAAATCCATTCATTCAATGTTAGGGGATTCCCCGATAATAGATTGCGTAGGTGTGTTCGTGTACACGGTGCACAGCCAAACCGTAATTTGCGTTGCGTTCAGTTATAAATAGGTTTGTTTGTTTTTAATATTCGTGATGATATTCGGCGA
Organism: Agrypnia vestita; assembly: GCA_016648135.1. NCBI lineage: Eukaryota > Metazoa > Arthropoda > Insecta > Trichoptera > Phryganeidae > Agrypnia > Agrypnia vestita. The sequence continues at coordinate 7,221 of JADDOH010012222.1, forward strand.
ATACAAATATTCGGCAAATATCTGATATTCGGCGAATACGAATATTCGTATTCGTTGCTAAGTGTCTGGCTTGACCCCTTCGCATCCAGGCGCTAAATAATAAAACTTCATGGAACTAAAAATAACGTCACGGAACTTAAATTAATTCCCAACACATTACACCTCGTTAAATTTTATGCCGCATACATCAATTTTATGAAACAGAATTTTAGGTTTTTTCTGGAATTAATAACGGCTCTAAATTAAGAACAATGAGGCAGTTGTGCCAACATGACGGAATCTCTGTTCTTGCTCGGAGATTGTGAATGACTGAATCGTCTCATTGTTCGATTCGAGAAGGTCAGCTACACGGAGAGCAATGATTGCCAGACAGCATTAAGTCTGCTATTAATCAATTCGAATTAAAAACGTTTTAGTTAACAGTGACTTATTACATCGTTTAGACAATGAAAGACAATAGGAATGATTTAACTCATAACTATTGTCTATTATTTCTAACTGCCTCGAGGGATATTAATCACAAAATACCCCAAATAAAAATATCAATTTTATAAAATAAAAGTAAGCTGCCTGCTTACTGTAAATTAGAATTTATTCGTCAATATACAGTTGTTTTTCATTAAAATTGTTATTTTTAAATTTTGAATTATTTTTTACTTCAGATTTATAGATTATTTAATTTCTTACTACTTTTTCAATTTAAATCTTCTTTTTCAATTTAAATCAAAAAAAAACTTCTTACTACTTTTTCAACTTAAATCAAAAAAAGTCAATTTAAATCTATACTAATATATAAAGAGGTACACTTTTTTGTAAGTTTGGATATAGGAGGTAATCTCCGAAACTACTCATCCGATTTCAAAAATTCTTTCACCAATATTTATAATGGACCTTCAGGGTGGACTTACTGGGTATAATATGCTATATATTATCCCGTTAAATAATATTTCTGTATAGGACCATAAATAGCATGATTGATTGCTCCCAAATTTTTAGTCTGATCGACTTATATGCCCCATCGAGGTCATCAAGACACAGTGCATTATTCTATTATAGTGGAAATGTCAGAACTAATGCATTATCAAACTGTAATCCCCAGACTACACTCATCAGGGAATGAACATGCAGAGGCGACTGACATTTTTGCTGATAATATAACTGTGTTTATGATAAAGTTGATTCAATTCTTTACATCTTAAGTAAACGGAAATGGATAATAAATTTTTCTTTTTCTTTTTACTGTTATGTACCTACTGACCTCCCGCGGTCTCGCTGTCTCCCACGATTCAAGGATCCATCAATTGGTCTAGATTTTTATAGATAGGTATTTGTTAAATGGATGCCTAGGAACGACCCCCTCTGCTGTTTACCCTAAAGGGTATGTTTTTATTTCAGTTTCTTCAACCCATTTCATACGTGATGCTATTTTTGTAAACGATCACGTGTTGAAATCGCAGCGTGCACTTTAACTTAATATTGACGGGGGGTAGGTTTTTGAACTCCTCGGCCACACGCGTCGTAAAGAACCCTTATAATCAAAATTGGGACACTTCTAAGATCAGATCGTATTCGAACTTACGCGAGAAAGACCTCAAAGTCTGCTCGATTTCGATACGTCTCCTTGAATCTGTTATTTTATTCACTTGCATTCTACTTTAAATAAAGGTAATTTCATCGAACTACCGAGTCTTCATTTGTGCTACATTCTCCCTTGCTGGGCACTTAACATTACTACTTAAACTTCTCTTGTAAATTTATACAAATCTATAAGATGTACTTGAATCTTTTTAACTGAAATCTAAATTTACACAAATCTATTGTATGTACTTGGACCTTTTAACTGTATAGCTGTCTTATGTTATTTTTTTAAATTATATTATGTATATTTTGTAAAAGCCCATAAGGGCGTTAAATAAATAAATAAATAAATAATAAATTTAAAAACATAATTTAACAAAGATGATTTATGTATGAGTAACTTACGTATTTCTATTTCTTATTTTTTAAATTACTTTATTTGTTGAAATATTTTTTACAGCAGCGCAATTTTCCAGCCTTTTTTATACACGTAACATTAATAAGCAAATGAGCCGTTTCTGATTCTGGGACTGGACATCGCATTGAAAGCACCGCAAGACCTTCCTTTTACAAGCCTCAATGGATGAGCATGAGAATAAGTATGTACCTATTTGCGAGAGTTGTGTGTCTGGAAGCAGAGTGCTTGGTAGGGTTGCCAATCGTACTCTAAAATAGAGTATTGTTCTCTATATCATGTAGGCGCACTCTATAATCTATAACACTTATAGAGGACGCTAAAATACTATTTTTACACAACGTTTACTATACTAGTGCCAGTCACGCGTACATGATGCATAGAAGTTATAATTTTAAAGGGACTCCAAGGCGAAATGTTAAATAACGCAGATTTTATGCAAAAATCCACCGCAGAAAAATGGCAATTCACATCTCTCCATGAATACACAAATTAAATACTAGTGTCCTGTAAATTAAATTCTAGTGTAGTAAATGTCTTGACGAATTTCTTTATTTAAAAAAAAATTAGCTATAATACTCTCTGTTCCCGCCACTTCAGCATTTATTGAGCGAGGTCTTTTCGGTCATGAATTTGAAGTGGCGGGAAGAGAGGAACAGGGCTTCATTGAAATTGACTGAAAATGAGCTCCTGATCTATGTAAACTTTGAATTAGAATGTTTGGAGTCATACAATTATTTTTAAAACAATGAAAAACTTGTTATATGCTGCAAAAAATACCTTAAAAAATTTGTCCTCTTTATTTACCTCCTTTGAAATCAGATATGCTCTATTTCTTCTAATAAAAGTTGGCAACCCTAGTGCTTGGAAGAAGAGAGTCTATTCAAGTCCACGCAGACGTCCTGATGGTACGGTTCTTCGTATATACTCGTCTTAAATGTAATCGGGATATGAACGATGTAATTTCTTAATTAAAATTAAGTGGCGTTCTTGCATATTAGCCAAGTACACTTCACTTCGAGAACTAAATACATCTGTGAAGGTTTTAAGTTATTTTGCAACGGTAGTCATGTTACATACCAGCAAGGGAGATTCCAGAAAGCGTAGATCAGGGAGATAATAAAATAATAAAAATGGATAGTTTCTATAGCGCCATTTTTTGTAAAAAAAAATCACCTCAAGGGCGCTTTACACTAACATTGTTTAGTCCTACGCTAGTATTTAATTTAATGGAAAGGATTTTACAAAAAGGTGCGTTTTAAGTCTTTTCTTAACCACTGTTTCTGATGCACTATTCCGTATTACGGAGGGAAGAGAGTTCCACGCCTTTGGGCCTGCCACCGCAAATGCCCGTTCACTAAACTTAGTCTTCTGGTAGTGGATGGTCAGTTCTACAACACATCCTGAAGCTGAATTAGTGGCTAGCCTCAGAGTTTGGCGTCTACTATTTAATTCGTCTGGGATGCAGAGCTCTTGAAGATACAGAGGCGCCGTATTATATATTGCCTTGTACATTAACCAACACAACTTAAACTCGACTCTTTGAGAAAAATGAAACCAATGTAGTTCACGCAGAAAGGATGTTATATGCGAGAATTTTGATGTTCCATATACTATTCTTGCTGCCGCATTAAAAATGGACTTTAGTCTATCCAGCTGGAATTTTGGAAGTCCAGCATAAATGGTATTACAGTAGTCCACACGTGACACCACAAATGCATTTATGAGTAAACGGGCGGCTTCAGGGGCAAGGTATCTCTGAATCATTTTAATCTGGGTAGTGAAATTATATCGGTTTCCGAACTGTCATTAAAATTAAATTTGACAGATCATGACAGATGTAGACGAACTGAAGTTTCTGTACTGATTTAATATTTCGAAGACTGAACTAATTGATTCAGAAATAAGTCTTTTTTTTCTTCAAATTTTGCTTTGTGTACTTTGTGGTACAATTTTATAAATAAAATAATAATATACTATGTTTTTTTTTCAATATTTATTTTATAACACATATTTTTTAACATAATCTAAATTTACACAAATCTATTATATGTACATGAATAATTTTAACTGTATATCTGTCTTATGTGATTTTTTATTTTTATTTTATACTTTGTATATTTTGTGAACGCCCTTACGTTAAATAAATAAATAAACATTTATTTTTAAAAGAATCTACATGGATACTTTGGAAGTGATACTTCCTTAATTCCACTGTATTTATTCCAACTAAAATACAGCTAGCATTCTATAGAATAATCAATCAAAAAGTTATATATTAAATAATAATGATCAGGATTTATAAATGAAAAATCGAGCATTGTATTAAATTCTAAGGATTGCGACTATTTTTACAAAGTTAAAACTTCAATAAATGTTGAAATCAGAGTTAATGAGCTTTTGAGATGTCTAATGTCTAAACAGTAACAATTATTCAGAATTTACAAATCACCTAATAGAATATAATAACTCTTTGTCTAAATACAGATTTCAAAATCTTACATACTATCTTATAAACTATCCTAAATATTATAAATCCCCAAATTAATTTTTTAAAAAGCCCTTTCTCAAGCCTGTTTCCATTGTAAGTTATTTTGCCTACATATTTCGTAACCATACTTCCTTTGAACTCCCTCCCACCATGACCAACAAATCTGTCTTTCTACACTTGAAAATTATTTTAAGTTTAATTGAAAATTATTTTAATTTATTTATTATCCTAAGAAAGGGATAAATATTTTAAAATAAAAATCAACAACCAAATATTTTAAGATTGCATTTTTCTGTGCATCATTCCAAGTGATCAATCTAATTTGTTTTAAATCTTTGAAAGTTATCTCATAGTGGCTCGTTCCATAGATACGGGCCATTTAACAACACTCGACAATAATTTATTATTTGAAATGGATAAAGTTTTCACAAGAGTAACACAACTTTTTAATTACAAGTATTAAACACGATAAATTTGGCGAGTCGCTTTCTTAACCGAAATTCATTACGAATACCGTGCGAGCAAGAATGCACATTTGGCTTGACAAGATATTAATGTACAATTTTCTGTTTGTTTCAGCCAGCACAAATCTAGTGGGAAAGTTCACACAGAGCGTCAGGCGAATTGTACAAGATGTAAAAGACGAGGGAACTTCCAGTAAGTTCCATCAAATTTATTACTCTCTGCATGCTTATTATTCTTTAGTCTCTGTCTCTCGCTCTCTTTACCAATCATTTTGAAACCAAATGTTATGAAATTTGCTAACGCGCCATTTTTTTGACAAATTTTGCTGGCAGACCCGCTGAAAAACTATATTGTGTACGGTGAAAGGACAAGAAAATGTGTAGTGCCACAAATATTTAAGAAGTGTCAGTTAATAAAAGCACTTAGTTTTGCTTTCTCTAGCAATACAACACAACACTGACAATGTTCTCACCCTGCTTTCGACACGGTATTGCAAGCCAATACTTAACCAATTTGGATACGAATTATTACGTACGTATTCGTACGATTATTTTCGTACGTATGGAGCGCGCACATTGATTGCGTCTTGCGTTGGTCACGATCAGTTACTTTTCGCATTTCTCCAATACCAAATGTGCCAAATGAATAATCTGTATCTTCTGGAAAACTCTATTATGGCAAACTTAAATAATGACAAATTTCATGATTAATTTAATCTAATAGATTCGCAAATGCTGGGGAGAATCGAAGTGCAACGAGAGCTCATAACATCGAAAAAATATTTAAAAGTTTTTTGTTCGAAGTACATAATTATACCTCACCTTCATTAAACCAAATTATTTAACTTACAGGTATTTTTTAGTTCTTTAGAGATTCTCCGCCATGATCTGCCCTAATGGTCACGTAGTTGAATCACTTTGGTCCCACAAATATTTGTGGTCATGTGTCAAATTGACAATAAATCCGGATCGTGTCGGACGTCGCATCTATACGTGCGTACACGCACTACTAAATCGTTTACAGTGTACGATGTTCGATACTACTTCGAAGGTCAGGAATGTACTTGCTCCTCGTATACGTGTACATACTACTCGTATACGTATACTATACTACTCAATTTCGTACGAAAACGCATCAAGTGTGCGGCCGGCGTAATGATGGACCCTGCAATGGGATCCGAAACGTCGGCCAGAAAGGTTGTAAAAACACCACATAATACCCCAGAAGACACATACTCAATGCGCACGTTTTTGAGATTATGTTAGTTCGTTTACTGTTTTACCGTAATATAAAATCTGCGACTTGATCCAAACGTGAATATAACTTTTTCATGAAAAGTCGATCCATTGTTACATAGAGAATTATGTATTTTGATTAGTGTAGTCATAATTATAGCTTATAAATCTAGTAATAATTATAGCTTATGAAACTAAGATTTTTGTTTTATTTATTGATAGATTTGTATTATTTTATTTCTGTTAAAAGACTTTTTTGCTAACGTGCTTTATATCAAAATGTTTTTTTGAGTAAATCTCTGTATTTTGTTTAAAATTTTCTGTTATTATGCAGTTTTGTTAAAATGCCTTATATTATTTTATTTAAGTATTTTCAAAAATAGGTGAAGTCGTACGCGTGATCATTTGATTTGTTAAAATGTTCTATATTGTTGTATAGTAAGAAAAAATATCTAGGAAGAATAAATATTTTGCCCAGACCATAATGAGAATTGTTTTGGGAACAACTAAGTTGGTTAAGAATGTTCTTAGGTGCTCACGGCCACTCAGAATCTTCAGGTTTGTGTTTTCTGGGGTATTATGCCGTATTATTTCGACCTTTCCGTCCACGGCATAATACCCCAGAAAACACAAACCTGAAGAAACTTAGTTGGTGTTTTTTGAGTTATTATTAATTAATAATTTCAAATTATTATCTATTATTTGTTTATTCGCCAAATAAAATAAAATATAATCATTCATAACTATTGTGTAAGAGAACAGGTCGGTGATAAATTTTTTTCTCTTTCTCCCACACACTAATCTATTTTCTATAATATTTATATTTTCTTGATAATTTTTCTAAATATGTTGGTATTTTTATTCTCATTTTGCAATGTTCTCTACAGTTATTTGTTTATGTATAATATACTTGAAATATTAAAAACTATTCTAGTCTATGGCTCACCGCACAACGTTTCTCCAGGCATCTCTGTCTTGAGCTGCGGTTCTCCAGCAGGGAATTTGCAACCGCACTGTTTACATCTTTGCATGTTTAATCGGCCTATCCCATTCTTGGGATAATCCCAGGGGCGACATTTCACCAGGTTTCCTGAGTAGACCTTTCAGAGCGCTCTGGTATCGTGTCCATCTCAGACATCTCGACTTCAGAGAAGCTGTATGAATGAAGATCTTCGTCAATTCAACATGGGTTTAAGTGCCACATTTGCGAGAATTTTATTTGTCATACTTATTGTGGCGCATTCTGGATAAAAAATTATTGTAACGGAAGTTGCGCACGCAGCATAAAGCGGAAATGCGATGCCAAAACTAACGACGCCATATTGAATTATTGTCTTGTAGAACTATAACTTCTACCGCATGAGTAAACGCACAATTTTTTTGAGTAATTGAGTGATCCTTACTTGCATTTCACCTTTTAGATTTTCAGAATTTTAGCTTTAGAAAGAAGAAAACGCAGGTGAAAGATAATTTTTGACACCATACTCTGTCCTCAATCTATTGACTTGGACTGAGGACACATATAAGACTATTCTAAAATTTAGTAAGATGTGATCGCCGTCGTTTTTCCTTAAAAATAAACATTGAATCTAAGCGCATCACAGATTTCTACAATTTTATTTTACTTGTTATTAAATACACCCAATTTAATTTTAATGTACCTACATACATATTATGTAGTTAAAAAAGAATGTAAAATACACCAATTATTAAAAAACTTTTGAATTTTTACTGCCCGATCAAACCTCAACCCAGTTATTTAACACCGGACAATCGAGAGTCTACTGTACATTGTAGGTACATGTACTTTACATGAAGATGTCGTAGGTAGTATTATATAAATAGCTTTTATTGTTTCCACTCTGTCAAATTACACCCCCTATTTCATCTCATTTTAAAAGAGACGCCGGAAGATGTAATTAATTCCGAATGACGAATTTCTCTACATAAATATTTTCTACATTTATTGTTAACCTGAAATATTATTCAGCATCGAGAATAACGATCATCCCTCACGAGTGTTTTATGTCCAATTACCCGCGCGTGTGCCGAATGGAAATGTCCTCCGACTTCATCCCTCGTTCCCCTAAATTAGGATTCCTCACGACGAGGCCTTCTCTCCTGCCATGAAAGATCATGCGGCCCGTTTCAAAATCCTAAAGCCATGTATTCACTAGGGGACAAATCGCGAAACATTTCGCTCGGCATGTCGCATCAACATCTACGCTCATGTTTCGGGGACAATGACGCGGTCATTTGACGTGTACACACCGGGACTCGCATATCTTGTCGCGGAAATGTCACCCGATGAGGTTATGTTGACAGCTGCGGTATCTCATTTGGCGAAAACGGGGTTCCGCGCAATTCGAAATGTTTTTTTGGGTCGCAATTTCAAATTAACGAGGTTTTACTGTAGTAAATTGAATACTATTAAAAACAAGGTCCTTTTTGCAAGTAATTTTTGTTTTCCACACGTCGCGGAAATGTCGCCCTATGAGGTTATGATGACATCTGCGTATCTGCATAATGAGTTTATCGAAACGTAAGAGGAGAAAAAAGAGGAGAATGCGAAATTATTTATTGCAAAAAGAAAGAAAGACGGATATTCTGTGCGATCTTCGATCGATACAGCTCGATAAGTTCAAGAACAATTTCGTTTCCCCACACTGTTATCTTGACAGATACAGCGCATGCGTATTCACTTGTAAACATACCACGTGGTACAGACGCTCCGCGTAATGTTGCAGTGAGCTCGCTCGGGTACCGTGCGCATGGCAACGTTGCCACGGCACGTAGAAATGCCGCGCTATGTTTTGCGCGATGTCGCGGAACAGTGCACGACGTTGCAACGTCACGTAAACTCTATGCCGCGCGTGCTGTTGAGGGACAATTTGTCCCCTAGTGAATACATGGCTTAATGAGGAGCTCCTGAGTGCTGAAAACAGAATCGAGCGAGATTCGAGTATTTCCTATTTACTTCTCTCTGTTGTAGACCGCTGTTCACCACTTCCCTCGCTGTCTTGCACAAATCGATCAATCAAGTCAAGTCAATCACAACAATAGGACATTATACAACCCATTACTCCCCCAATTCCTTCCAATTGTCTCTTTTTCTAGTATCACGACACACAGGCGCTGGAAACGTGCCCCTTGGACAAAAAACCCTCCTGAACATTAATCTCCTTGCCAAAAAAAACCCTAACAATTAATCCCCGTCACATACATATAAATTATGTTACGTTAGATTTTGACACAACCAACCCTTGATGTATTTCACACAAAACGAATCAGACACACCAAGCCTACCATACATCTAGGTCTTAATGTGTAGGGTGTTTTTTTTAAACATATTTCCAATTAAGTCAATACCATGGCCATTACCACGATTTGTATGTTTTATTTCATTTTTTAATGTTCTTCACCCCTAAAAAATATCCCTTTAATGTTAAGGGGTTTAATTAATGTCCAGGGTGTTTGTGTCCTGGAATCTATCCCGCTACAGCCCTGCATTATTAATCCAACAAGTCTTTGGTATGCATGTACAAATTACTGTGCGGTGTGCGTAGTAATTAGTACATTATTTATATCGAACCGATTTTTCTAAACTAAATTATTTTTTATTTTTTATTTTACGCTTAAACAGGCCAAGAGGCCCAATCACAGAAACGAAACACATCACAAAAAATCCAGGCCTGAGTAAAACACATAGATTAATTGTGACCTCACCGGGAATCACACCCGGAACCCTCGGTGTGAGAATCCAGTGTCATGCTCACTGGGCTACGAGGGCCACTTTAATCATTAATAAAGTCGATATCAGAACATTTTTTCATTCCTTCTTCCCGTCACACGTTTCCGTTGTATTCACGAAATTGGTCCCTTAAATTGAGCGTAAAGATGCTACACATCAAAAAGGAAGGGTATCGTGACGCAAATGCCAGACTCGTATTCGAAAGCCTGAAAATGCAAAATAACGAACACATAATGTACCAGCATACTGTAAACTCGTTGCTTGACCAGTTTGGCGAAAGATTTAATCAATTTAGTAATCTGGAATAGACAATTAGAATAATTAAGTATCCGAATATAGTAGTTTACAGTGCTTTGGAATTAAATAGTTTCTAATGGATGCAAATTGTTGATTTGCAGATGCAACTTGTGGAATTTCAAAACAGCATCTGGGCAAGTGTTTCGAGTATAAATAGAAGTGCCACTCCGGAGAAAACAGAAAAAATTGTAGTGTGTATTTGGACCCAATGACGGACACTTTGGCAATCTGAAATATCTAGGGATGGCTTTACTCACAATTGTTCCTTTTATCTTCTTTTGTGATTCCTTATTCTGAGCGTTAAAATCAATAAAAGAAACGACTGATGAATGAAGTTACTAGTGCTTGCTCTGGCTTAAAGAGCACAAAGTACCAACGATGTAAGATTTAGCAAAGGATACACAGCAGCATAAAAGTAACTATATATAATAAATAAATAAATACATCAAAAATATAACTCCTTTTTTCCTATAACTGCAAATATCACAAAATTGTGGATATTTCTAGATGTGACACAGCACCAAAGTTAAGTTAGGATTTTGAGAAACTTGTTGGTTTAGAGGACTCTCGCCTCATGATCCAAAGGTCGCGGGTTCGAACCTCACTCCAGACCAGCAAGTTAGTCCTATGTATATCACAAGCGTTTAGCTTAGTTTGAAAATATTAAGAATATTGATGTGACACGTATTCGCATCTCTATTTTTTTTAATTTCAGAATTTTGACACCGAACTCAAAAAGTCATCACTGTACTAGACAGTCTCTTTGATCTTGATTTCTTAAAGAATGGACCTCTTCGGACTCTAAGGATAATCAAAATCGGTCCGCTAATTCATCTTTAACGACAAAATTTTTACAGTTCTTAAAATATTTCAAATATGTGATTCAACATAGGTACCACTAGTAATATCTATTGATGGTTAGCTTAACTAATTTGTAAAAAAATACAATGCCAAACATTGATCTGAGAGATTTTTTTTCCAACTGTCGATCTATATCTCCTATAGGCCATTTAGCCGTCCGTTGTATATTCATATACATCATACGGCACCAGAACTAACTATATCAGCACATCTAGCATATTTCTCTATTTTTGTTCACATCTATAGTGCTTTGGAAAACAAGTGTGTGGGCGTATTGAGTGATCCTGATAACTTTTCAGTATCGAATATCAATTTGTAATCAGATGTTTTTGTGTATACCAGGTGGACAGACGAAAGAGGAGGTGATTGAAACGAACGAACGCCTCCGCGCAGTGCGGATCAGGCTGGACGACTCCTACGACACCGCCAAGAAGTCTCTGGTCAACCTAATGGCCCGCTATGGAGACAGCAAAGCTCAGAGGAACGTCTTCCAGAGATACAACCTGCTCAAGCTAATGATTAAGGTAAATCTATGTCTGTTTCTGTCTAATCTAATCTTTCTGACTATCTGTCTCTACGGTGCAATTTCTGTCATTATTTCTCATTCAATTTATTTTGCTTTGACTCCGTTACATTTCACTTACTTTTTCTTTTTCGTTTAGGCTATATTCGTATCTTCATATTCAATTGATCAATATTATCATATTCAATTCATCTTAATTGTTACATTTTCATTCTTCTTATACTGATTTATACAAAATTTACATTTGCTACAAAAATTGTATTATATTCACCAACTTTGTACTCTCACTTAATATTACTTGGCTATGTATCTGTCACATGTACTTTTAGTCCAATGCTTTCTTCTTTCCACTTTTATTTTGAGTTATCACCCATGTATTTTTTCAATTCTCATTCATGTATTCCACATTCATGTATTATTCTTCCATTGAATACATTGCATTTAATTTTCACTCTGTTTACCTTTCATGAAACTATTACATGTATTCCACAACTGTTATGTTACGTAATCATACTTTATCATGCAATTTTTTTTTTTGGTTTTTGATTTACTTTCATTTTGTGTACTCTCTTTTGTTTTATATATTATTTTATATAATGTAGAATTTTTTTTTGTTTTGATTTATTTTCATCTTGTGTACCGACTCTCTTCTGTTCTACTGTATATAACTGCATTTCGTGTATTTCTTGTTTATATTTTGCATTTCAGATTTAAAATAAAATTAAAATTAAAAAGAAAGAAAAAGATACACTAATTCAAAAATACATATACTACAAGCCAAAAGAAAACATGAACGCAGAAAAACCGTGGAGAAGAATTTTATATACAGGAAAACTCACCACAGACCTTCTTAATTTATGTGAAGATAGAAAGTTCAGACCCGCGTTCTACACAAACAACACCATTAAGAAATACATTTTCAATAATAAAACTAAAACAGAACATCTAGATAATAGTGGGGTTTATAAAATTAACTGTGGGAACTGCCAATCATGCTATATAGGACAAACCGGAAGAAAAATAAAAACGCGAATAGATGAACATTTTAAAGGGATAAAAAATTTCAATATTAATTCAGAGATGGCAGACCATGTGAGATCAGAGGGACATCACTTCAAGTATGATAACATGGAGGTGTTGCATGTATGCAAAAAAGGAAAGAAATTGGACATTTTTGAAAATATAGAAATTCATCGAAATAATGATAAGGCCTTAAACATACAAACAACACTTATTACATCCCCCTTCTTACCATACTAGCCCCTCCCAGCAACCACTTTCACTTTCCGCCTGCCCCTCCCCCACTCCTGACAACTCCCGCCCCTAGGTAGAAGATAAAATGTCTTCTAGTCTTAAGTTAGTATATTACTGAAGATGATGCAGTAAGCATCGAAAACGTTTTAATTAATTTATTTAATTAAACTGTCATTGTGTGAAGTAAACAACGTTGTGTTCTATTCATAGTTATTTACAATGAACTTCCACAAAGTTAATCACGAAAATTTCGAAATATTATTTCAGATTTGTTGTATTTTAGTCTAATAATTTATAATTTTCTCATCCTTGTTTGTTAATATTTCAGTTAAACAATATTTTAGTCTAATAATTTATTTTTTTTGTTTTTGATTTACTTTCATTTTGTGTACTCTCTTTTGTTTTATATATTATTTTATATGATGTAGATTTTTTTTGTTTTGATTTATTTTCATCTTGTGTACCTTACCGACTCTCTTCTGTTCTACTGTATATAACTGCATTTCGTGTATTTCTTGTTTATATTTTGCATTTCAGATTTGTTGTATTTTAGTCTAATAATTTATAATTTCCTCATCCTTGCACCACAGAGAGAGCGAAGAGGTTTTCTGTGGTCACCTCGCCGCGCCGCTTACACAGCGTCCGCGACGTAGCGAGGATTACCACTTGTTTCTTTGTGTTACTTGGTTGTCTTAAGTTATATTGTGGTAGATCACATTATACTCATTTAGATGACAATAATTCGATTTGGCTTCGTTATTGAGGCGTTGTTCCTTTTCATGCAGCGTGCGCTACTTCTTTTACAATAAACGATTTACCCTCAATGCGCCAAAAGAAGTTTAACTTCAAAATACGGAAATTCTAGCCGCGTGGCATCCACCATTGCCCGCCGGGCTTAGTAGCAAGCGATCGACGATAGCCGATTGCTTTCCGCTAGTAATTTTTAATATTCTGGCACTCGTAAAGGACTTTGGAATTGATGAAAAAAGTTAGATAATTCAATTCAAAAAAGTTGCCATAGTAACATGCTCCTCCCGGCCCCGTCGACTTTGTCATAATATTAATTCAATTTGTCTTCGCTTAGATTCAGTTCAGAGTTGGAAAGGTTCCATTGTTTCGGGAACAGGGACGTCAAATTGGTCAAATAAACAAACTTCTCTCATTACTAAACAAACAAGCATTAGACAAAGTCCAAATCAAAGGGATGCTTAATTACAATTGAATTTGTTTTCTGCGCCGATCGTTGACAACGTCGACTTTTGTCGCTCTGTGAGAAATAAGCGACAAAACTTTTATAAGTACTAATAATTGCTTCACAGAGGAAAGGTTGTTAGGTATCCCCTTTAGGAAACTTGGCTATGATAAAATATCCCCTTTATTATTATTTTTATTTCTTTCTTCTTATTCTTTTTTCTCGCCTTAACCCGCCAGTCTGGGGCCATCTTCTTCAATCACTCTGCTCTCCTTTGTTCTGTCCTGGGCTGCATCGTGAGTCGCGTTCAAATATTAGATTGATGCTTAGTTATAGACATTTCGGCGAAGGAACAATAGCGAAAGGGCATACTGAGAGTGGTTTGCTCACTTCAAATCTAGTGATAACAGTTTAGACAATAAGTCAGAAAAGGGTCCATCTTTGAATTTTGACGACCAGGCCTTTCTGGTGACTAAGGAAGAGGACGAATATCGCTACACTAAGAGACTGGACTCTGGACACTCTTTGCCCGCGGACAGTTTATGCAATCTTTGCATACAAGGGTTTTTCATATGCAAAATAAGAGCAAGGAGCATCTACGTGAAATGTAGCATCATAGAGCTTGACAAGCGTAAATTGGCGTGCGGTGACTTTGGAACTAAAACCTGCCCCGCCCGCACCCGCCGGTAACCCCTCGCCCTGTCATTCAGTTCAATCTCGTATTTGCGCGTGAGCTGTGACATCTTGATTTCCAATATACACTGAATTATGTCCAAAATAGTCTTGCAACACATTGCAGGTGGTGCAAGAACAATTGCCAATGTAGTTTTAAAGTTTTGCGAAGCTGAAAATGCAAATAATGGACCAATATTACCGTTTGACAGGACTCTAGATTGACCGGCCGCCATTACTGGTCTGTTTCTTAAATGTTGCCCGACCAAATTTCTATTATAACATCATAAAATATATTTGTCAATGTACCGGACACTGTATATTATGTATTGTGTAATAAATTTACACCCTGGCAACTTCTGTTTCGCGACAGGGATGCCCTCTCTCGCACGCCAATTTATACTTTATTTCGTGCCATAATGTAGGGTATATAGTAATTAATCATGTTCACCAAACTTGGACAATTCACAATCCCCTTTATTATCTATACCTTAAAACTCAATATTGTCTTTACGTATCTATGCCGTTTACAGATCTGACCCAAATTTTTCATAGTTATTATTAAGATTCTCACGGAAAACTTGAGCGCAATTTCCTGAGCCGTCTTACAATATTTGGTCTATTTGATCGTCGGTCTGGCCTTCTGTGGACGCTCTAAGTTCCTGACGCCTTCAACACTCACCTCCTATATTTAAATTATCGTCACATGTTCCACATAACCAAACCAAGTCATCGACCCTATCTTCATTCTGCCTGCTACGCCAGCGTTACGATCACTCCTAATTTTTTAATTCCTAAAAGATTTACAAAGATTTTCCACACACGTGGATCACATCACCATTTTTATAGACAACGTTTTTTCTCGAATCTTCTCGTATATTTTCGAGTGTTCCACCATAATTCTAAATTCTTCTAAAATAATTCAAACCATTCGTAAATCCTCGATTATGTTATATTTGAGATAATCGGAATATTCAAGGTATATAAAATAACAGAGCCCCCACAATACTTCTCAAGTAGGCTCCTGTTTAATGTCTATCAATATTTACGGAGATAAGCGACTTCAAAGTTTGAATTTTCTTCTTAATATTTCTGACTATCAGAGTAATATGTGTGTATACGTATACCAGGATCGAGGAGCGAGCATTCTATGTATTTAGGTATACATATTTTTTGAAAAAAAATCTATATAAAATATATATTTCGTAATACTCCTATCACAATTTTTATCATATTATTCAGATTTTAATATACCTACATATCATAAAATTCTGTCACATAAATATTTTATTTTGATGTTTTTTCCACGATATATGTTAACGTAAAACTCATACTTCAGTATATTCACTGAACGCGTCTGGCGTACATGTGGTTGTGATGTATATTATATTATACATATGTATATAATATATATTAATAAAGGGGTTGAAAGAAATTTTCGGCAGACGAACGCCCGAATAAATCGCGTCTACGTGATTCGCAAAGGGTGGCAACACGGAACAATGGCCAATAAAATGCTCGCTATTTTTCCGCGATAAAGCGGTTCGGAGAATAACGAACGCTCCGAAATAGAAATTTATTATTCTGCATCAAGTATCTATCTACAGACCGCAATCAGGGATGTACCAATTGTGGCCGTGTATCGATGTGATTACATCCCTAGCAAATAATATAATTTCAGACACACTTTGACTGCATTTGTTTTAAGCACTGATTGTTTTAATAACTCTTTTTTTATATTCTTATTTTACGCTTCAACAGGCAAAGAAGCCCAATTACAGAAGCGAAAAACATCACAAAATACTCAGGCTTGAGTAAATCACACAGATTAGTTGTGACCTCGCCGGAAATCGAACCCGAAACCCTCGGTGTGAGAAGTCAGAGTCATACTCACTGGGCTACGATCTATCTAAGATAATCTAAAATACCATAACAATAGAGAGTGTATTCCAACCTAGCCAGATTTACAGTGCAACAATACGTGGTCCGCCATTTAATAAATTAATTAAATAAAGATGCATACACTAGGGTGGGCCACTAATGTACGAAAAAAAAATCATCTTGTATTGAATTGTAATAGTGAAAAAAGATTCCTAAATGACGTATTTTAATTATATACAAAGTTACTTAATGATTAGACAACATCTGCTATCTCCGGATTCACCTTGAAGCTATGAAAAAATAAATTTTTGGGGATAAGCACCAACACAACGAAACAATGTGCCTCGTACGCACGGCTTACACACACTAATTCATTTGTCTTTCTTAAATGAAAAGAACTCTACCTCCAAACCTTTTAAATCAACGTTGAATCAGATAAAATGGACATATAATAATCCAATGAAGATGTTGATTTATCATCGAGTGATTTTTTATTTGATTCACAAATGAGTTTTGTCTTGAGTGTTTCCTTTTCAGGCAATTTTTCAATTGTTTTGTTACGATTACATCTGGGCTCATCAATTTTTTTATACTTTCGCTGATGTTGTAACTTGGTTGGGACTTGTTCGTAGATATCTGTAGATTTGTCTGAAGAAGACGTGATCGTATATTTCCTCCCTTTGAAATATAGGCAAAGTAATAAAGGCTAGACGCCTAGAATGTAAAGTCTTTTCTACGGAATCCACCACATGGAAACCTCCTCAAAAAAACAACAAACACCAGTCCTCACTTTTGAAGGTCAAACACTCCCTTCTCACATATATCTTTTCTACAATTCACTGCCGGTAGTCAGCGTACGGGAAAATTATCATCTAGTAAAATTTATCCAGAAAAATCAGTGTTCGTAAAAATTAACATCCGGAAAATTCTATGCCCGGATAAATGGGGTCCAGTAAAAAAGCGAAACACAACACAGGGTTCGGAAAAATAAATATCCTGAAAATTAAGTACGAGTCCAAATTATCGTCCGGTAAAATCAGTGTCCAGCAAAATCAATATCCAGAAAATTCAATGTCCGAAATTTTCATCCGAGAAAATCATTGTACGAATAAGTCAATGTCCGTAAAAATTGGCATTCGGAAAAATTGTTTTTAAAAAAATAAGTATCCGGAAAAATCAGGCTCCAAAAATTGTATGTCTGGAAAAATTGGCTTCCGGGAAAGTCAGTGTCCGGAAAAAATTGCATTAAAAAAATCAGTATCCAGAAAAGTCAGTGCCCGAAAAATTTCGCAAAAAAAATTATGGTTAAACTATTAATTCTGTTTTCTTTTCCGTTTCCTCGTTTTCCGTTTACTTACGATCGCTTTCGGAAAACCGTTCCTTTTCAGGACGTGGATAATTATCCCATGTAAATTTAATAGAATTTAAAAGAAGAAAAGCTACATCTGAATTCTTAGAACCAACCCTGCATTGTAAAAAGAAAGATCACAAAAAATTAATATTGTAAGAGCGAACCTATTTACTATAAGAAATTGCTTTCTTTACATTCTTTCTTTATGGCTACAAATAACTCCTCGGGCTTTGGGATTAGTCGAGGGATTCCGTCCCACCTGCTCCTTGAAAAGGACTATTGGAAGCTGGACACCACATATTTTAATTGAAGCCCATTATCCTCAATCTTCGCTTTTTTGAGTTATATATACGATGTTGTCATTTGTGAAAAATGTAGTATCTTTTAAATAACGTAATAGATTTGCTTTGATATTGATGTGATATAGAAAATTTATTTAATTTAATGGTGCTCTGAATGCAATTATGGCCAATAATAACCTGTCAAAGGAAGCAAGAATAGCGGTACATAATGGCGTTCTAGTGCCAACTCTGATGTATGGAAGTGAAACCTGAAATTGGCAAAAAAGGAATGAAAGTAGACTGAATGCAGTGGAAATGCGATCACTGAGGCGCTTGTATGGAAAATCTTTGGTCGATAGAGCGAAGAATGAACAAATTAGAAGTGAGTGTAATGCTGGCTGTGTAAGTGTGGTACATAGAATAAAGAAAGGAGTGCTGAGATGGTTTGGTCGTATAGAACGTATGAGCGAGGAAAGGATGGTTAAGAAAATATATAGGGCAAGAGTTGAAGGCAACAAGAATAGAGGACGTCGGCGAAAGACCTGGCATGATCAGATTTAACAAGTATTGAAGGATGACACTGAAAAAAGCCTCAACAACTGTAGAGCATACATGAGAAGATGTATGAATGTAGCCGAAGAAAAAGTAGTGTGCCAAGATATGGATGTTCTATCCTCTCTGCCTACCCCTGCGGGGATACGACGTGATGATTAGTTAATTAGTTAGTTAATCTACATAGTTAAATATCAAAACTAAACAGATTAATTCAAAAAATGTGTATACACAGATAGTTTTTTACACGAATCGTTAATATTGTCACGAATTCACCTGTAAAAAATTAAATTTTTAGTTGTAACAAAGTCACTGGACACAAACTTCAACTGGATCACTACTCTGTAACCGCACTAATTTCTAAAATTCTGCTTCGATTCTGACATAAATACGCCGTTGTGTAGTGCACGGATTCACATTTCGCTTTATTTTTCGTTCGGTTTTATGACTTTCGCTGCTGTCAAAACAAGGCCGACTCGTTAGCGTGACCCTGACGCAATTTCTTTCAAGGATTTCTAGATCCTACTGCTGTCAAAACTGACAAAACTTTCAGACTGTTCAAAAACCTTCGACTATGTGCAGTTCTTCTCGGTTTTGGCAACTTGTGGCAAATCATTGAGCTATGTCGCAAAACAATTTTAAAGTTTTAAATTTTCTTGTGGTACAAACGAAAAAATAACTTGATCTAAATGAAAAAACCGAGACCAAAATTTTTAACATCGTTTTTATTCCAATTATAATAATTTCGTTGTCTGTATGTCCGTCCGTCTGTCTGTCTGCCCCCGCAACTTCGTGTAACGTCCGTAACTTCTTTATAGTTTTTTTTCCTTTTTTCTTAAAAAACTTTTTAAAAAAATCACTTTATTTTTATGTAATTTTTTTACGTATTTTTTTCCTTTTTTATATAAATAAATAAATACTTATTCCTTAGGAACCGGCATGTCAAATTACCGTCATTTTTTACAGGTTACCTAGTAAAATATTTATTATGCAACATAGCCCACGGTACCTTGGTGTAGCACTAGCTTTCAAAAACCACCGCCAGAGAATGAGCGGCAATATCAAATCGGCTGCCTTTCCTTGGGACAGCATTTATATGACGATCAATTAAAAAGTTATTTCGCAATAACATGTGAAACTTTACATCGGCCATTACATTATTCAAAATTGTAAGATTAAGATGGCAATCTCGGAGTTATAGTGGCCTCGATTACCTATAATCCGAGACTTCAGAGCGGCGCTCGAAATTCGCTTCGCCGACCGTAAAATATTTTATCTTACGGATGCTGGGATGGCTTCCGAAATTAAGAAATATATTTTTAACGAGTACTTAGTACGAATATATTTTTAATACTCAAATTGTCCACTCAGGAAGAAAAATGTTCTAATGTCGCAAAATTTCTGTGATTATCTATGGATACAATGATATTTAATTCAAATCTACGCAATAAGTTCAAGTACGAGGATTGGAAGGTTCCGGGTTAAGGAAGGAATCAAGATGCCACGAAATGCACGTGCATCTTGCAACGGAATATTTTTACACCATTAGTTACGACTCATCACCATAATATAGCCATTTTAACAGATGCCATTCGAAAGAAGGCTTTAAACAATGGTAAGCAGTCCTAGTGGGGTCCTTTCACTTTATGAAAGCCACTTGCATTAGTGTGAGTGATACCCTCTATAACACGTAAATTGTGTATATTTTTTTTATAGCTACTCCATTGGCCACTTCAGTATCACGCTGGCAGTCACGCGGAGCGGTTGTTTCTTTGTTTAATTTTTTTTTTATTGATACGGTGACTGCAAGATGAGGATTTGGATTCCGATACAGACGACAATAGTTTATCCTATTGATTAATATTAATTATAAGATTTTGAAACCATTTAACCACAATTATACTTGCTTACATATTATTTATTTTAAACTAACTTTAACTCATCAAAAATGGCGTACTTTTATTATATATTTCGGCCGCCAGTTAAGGCTGGGAGAACAGCGCTATCTAGAGTAGCGTCTTGACAGTATTAAACAGAGAATTATGCTTGTTTTTCTTCTTATACCTCATAATTATATTATATCACATTATTTTTTGAGCCATCTAGTAGTGTTGGTGACGGACTTAGAGAATTATATATTTTGAGTTATGATTAATGCCAATGACATGTGCGATGTAGTAATGGATTCACTTATTAGTTTTGATTTTTAATAAACTGAAATATTGAAAAATAATCCAATTTAGAGTAAAAAAGCATATACTCAATATTTTTATTTTATTTAATATCAATTTTAAAATCATATTAATTTTGAAAACGGAATAAGTTTTTTTATAATACTTATACCTGTGCTTATTTTAGGTTTAGAAAATAAAATAATATTTATATTTATTTTTTGCGTCTGACATTTACTCAAAAAAAAATGTTACGAGTTTTTGTAAACACACTGTTACTCACACTAATGCAAGTGGCTTTCATAAAGTGAACGGTCACTACCTATGCCGACGGCTAAATTAAAACGCAAATCACAAGTAATCCAAGTCATGTTTTCACTTTTATGTTTATTCTTGACCACATTAAGTGTTTCCCAAAACTCAATTAAACTCAGCGTCATTTAAAATGTCACTCCTACACAACATCCATTTTCTTGACAATAATCTGAAACCGTCAAACACATCAATTCTTTGCTGATGATAATTCTGTTAGGCATCCCAACCACAACACTTGTACTGAAATTTGCGAAGTTCATGTTACTCTGTGTCAATAATTGTCATCAATGTTATTTTGTTTGCTTGTTCGCCACTTGCACGTGTTAATGCGTACATGATTACATTGCATCGATACATTAAATGTACGCGTATTGCTAGATCAGGTCGAAGACACTTGTAATTGGGATATTGCATCGAGTTTAAAATGAGTAATGTGTTATTTTATTATGTTAGTGTCTCATCAAAAACAAAATATATTATAATTAATATAAATTAACTTTGTTTAAACCACTTATTTATTGAAAAAAATCAACATGTTTCAAAGCCAATGGCTTCTTCATCAGGAAAACAAAAATAATATTTAAAAATCGAAGTATAGATCAAAAGTTATATATGGAAAATAATAATAAAAAGTACCTAATTAATATGAAAATAAATTTAAAAGATAACTATTTGCAAAAAGGACCTGATTATTCATAATATTCAATTTACTATTTACACTCTTTCTTATTTCCAAAATTTCTAATTTATCAAATTGTGATTCAAATTTGAAGAAGAAGCAAAATATATTAATTCCAAAACCCATGATTGATTTCCAGTGTTTATAATACAAATAAATTGTTAAAATTAAAATGTGCTGCGTCATGTGTATTTCCATAACATATCGCTTTAATGTGTTTAAATTTAAATTGGTAGGATTATTTTACTGAAAAATAATGTTACGATATGTTTTATACAATACCGCTGTATTGTATAAACAGAGTTTTGGAAATTCCTCTCAATTATGATCCGCAATTTTAAAATAAATCAATTTTAACAATGACGCCAGAATTCAGAATCGCCACAAAATAATTTCAAATTTTATTTTCAATTAATCATTTTGAATAACAGCTGGATGCGGTCTCTATTGAATTAATAATGTATCGGTTTTGTTAAAACACAATGATAGAAAAAAAGTTATACCTAGGTATATAATTATTTTATAAACACAAAATATCGATAAATAATTAATTAGCCGATATACTGCTTTAAAAATTGTGTTAAATAAATTATACATATAACATATGATAAATTATACATATAACAATATAATTATACATATACATATAACATATACATATATCTTCTCAAAGAAAACCAGCGACTACCCGTGTTGGTTCTCAAAAGAACTCATAAATAAAGTTAGGCAAAAAAAAGAGGCACACGCGCACTACAAGAGAACACACACAAAACCAGCATATATCCGATTCAAGAAGCTGAGATTGGAGTGCAAAAAACTTAGTGCCAGCTGCTACAGGAACTATGTTACCAGGATGGAGTCCCTGATGGAGACCGATGCTAGCCAGTTCTGGAAATTTGTGAAAAACAAGCGTCGTAATAACCTTGACATTCCATTTGAAATGTCTTGGAATGAGAAAACAGCTGTTAATGGTGGTGAAATAAGTAACCTCTTTGCATCATACTTCAGGAGTATCTATACTATTAACAACGCTGCCCCAGCGGACCATAATACTAGTACTCGAAGCGTCAAAGATGCTAACCTATCGGAATTTAGCGTCACCTTTGATAACGTCTTTAAACAGCTAACGAGCCTGAAGGTCAGCAAAGGATCTGGGCCCGACGGTGTACCGAATCTCTTCCTAAGGAATTGTGCAGCCGGTCTCTGCGAGCCCATAACGCATATATTCAGCAAATCACTACAGCTTGGAGTCTTTCCCTCGGCATGGAAACTCTCGTTCATAAGCCCAATTCACAAATCTGGTACTAGGTCTGAGGTAACTAACTACCGCCCGATATGTATACAAGTTGCCATGTCAAAGCTTTTCGAGAAACTAATTCTTCCTCAACTTACATTTGCATTCAAAAATGTAATTACTACAAAGCAGCATGGCTTCTTCGGTGGCAGATCTACAACAACGAATCTGTATCTATACATTAACTACATACTCAATGCTCTGAACCAGGGGGTGGATGTACATGCTATCTACACAGATTTCAGTAAGGCTTTCGACATGGTAGACCACGGAATCCTGATTGACAAGCTCGGTCTGTATGGTGTGAGAGGCACAGCATTAGAGTGGTTCCATTCGTATCTAACTGGCAGATTCCTACAAGTCAGAGTTAATGGATTTATCTCTGAAGAGTATGAAGTATGCTCTGGTGTCCCTCAAGGGTCACATCTTGGTCCGATTCTCTTTAATATTTTCATCAATGACATCGCAGACAATTTACTATCCGATTACCTACTATATGAATGACCAAGACTTAGAAATTCTTCAGCACGATCTCAATGAACTCCACAGGTGGTGTACTAAAAACAAACTAATGTTAAATATCGGTAAATGCTCAGTAATGTCATTCTCTAGATCACGAAATCAATATCAGGCTAATTATCTCATTGATGGACATCATCTCCCGATAGTCACCTCGGCAAAAGACCTTGGCGTTATTGTGGACCATAAACTGAATTT
The DNA here is from genome assembly GCA_016648135.1 of Agrypnia vestita. NCBI lineage: Eukaryota > Metazoa > Arthropoda > Insecta > Trichoptera > Phryganeidae > Agrypnia > Agrypnia vestita. The sequence continues at coordinate 31,196 of JADDOH010012222.1, forward strand.
CTCAAGCCACGTGGAGAAGTTGCGTCACAAGCTTTCAAGACACTTGGTTACATCATTAGAGCTGGGAAGGACTTCAGCAATGTCTACACGCTGGTACGACTATTCGACAGTCTTGTGAGACCGATTTTAGAATACTGTTCTGTCATTTGGTCGCCGTATACCAATAAACTAATCAATCAGCTCGAAAGAATACAACGCAAACTATGTAAATGCATCGCCTATCGTACACGATCACCAGGAGATATTGAGACCGTATATAACAGATTTAGAATCAGCAAACTAATCACTCGAATACAATTGTCTGATCTGACCTTCTTCTACAAATCTGTCAACGGACAGATAGACTCGCCCGAGATCCTGGAACAATTTGGCATTATCACTGCTAGGCCGGATCTAAGAGTGCGTAGATTGTTAGAAACCACTAAATCCACAAAAAGTTACGTGTACAATGGCCCAAGAAATAGGATTGCCAATCTGGTGAATAGCCACTGTGTTGATATCAACTTCTTCGATGAATCATACGTCTCATTCTCATCAGCGGCAAAAAGATTGTTATCACAGTATTAGAATTACCCTCAACCCTATATGATTATACCATGTTGTTATTGTTATTGTTATATTATACCATGCTAGTATTGTTTTTTTATATATGTGCAATTTTTCTAATCCATTCATTTAAGTCTATTATTTTTGTAAAATCAATGTATATAGCCGATTGGCGTATGAATAAATAAATAAATAAATAAATAAATAAATAAATTGCGGCCGCCCTACTGGACCGCTCACTGTGCCACGCCTGCTGTGCCCACTGCATTGCGGCAAATTTTTATTTATTTTTTTTGTTTATTTCTGGAGCAATGAAAGTTTTATTTTATGTAAATAAACATGTTCCTCGACGAGGTGTATTTCATTTATCATTAATATATCAATATTAATGAATAAATAAATATTTTTTGAGAAATGAAAATTCTAAGATTTTTTTGTTAAAACTGGTGGACTAAGTAAGCGTTGTAATATTCTATCACCAATACAAAAGACGAGCTGTGCAGAAAAGTTGAAGTTGGCCGATATTTAGTATACTTATTTTTTTTGTCGTCTTAAATAACAAACTAAAAATAGAACATACTCCAGTCATAAGAACGTTTCTCATAAATACACCACCATTCTTTAGCCAATCCTTGCAATTGTTTAACAGTAATTCTATCTTTGTCATCTTCGTGTGTTGACTGTCGAAAAAAAAATTGCACCTTGACACATAAACAAGCGGAGATATTTCCAAATTTCCGGTGAAGATGGCATCTAGATGGATGAGAAGGTGATGCTGCTGGGTGACAAAGTTTTCTGTTACTGCCGAACTTTGAAATGGCCGCTCCTGACATTGTGCTGTGCTATCAGTAGTCTTGCTCACTTTTACACTTCCACGATTCACAAGGTCGAAAGTACAAGGCACAGATGTTAACATGTAGTCCTTTTAATTCTCCACTCCTTATCTCAGGGATGATTTCGATACTCGATCTATCCGGTGGGGCCGTCGGTATTCCATTGACTTGATCGAGCACCATGTTGGTGTCTCCATGCTGATACAGATCAATATAGGAGTGGATAAAAATACATATTAATTATAAAATTTACAAGTCAATAAAAAATTTAACAATAGGTTTATAATATAATACTAGTGTCACTCGAGTCCTCATTAATATAATCTCCTGTCCAATAACTTCATAAGTCATTATAGGGTACGCGACACTGCATGAACATATACTCAGACACCACTTATATATAAATATAATACAATCGCACATGTGATGGGACACTTTTACCCTCAGGCGGTACTTGGAACCATTACCCTCGTCACGGGGAGAGTTTACCAGCAGAGGTCTACAGTCGGATGCTCACTGTCTGGGCAAGGCATCCGTGACGGCCACTAGCGGGGAAATGTTGAAACAGGAAAAAAAAGGAAACACTTGTAGTATACAGCTGGCCCTTGTTCAAAGGCAGCAGACAGGATGCAGCACAGGCGAGTCAGTTATCTTCATCCTCCGGCTGCTGAGAGATGTGTTGGCTCGTAGAAACCTTGGGCAGTAACTGCATACGGCAAACGGATTTTCGTTCCTTTTATACCCTTCCACGATGCATTGAAGTAATGTGCGTCGGCCGCCCGGCAGAGTGGGTTGTTTTGTGTCATTCGACTAACGTCGGTGTTTTTTGTCATAAATTCTAATCGTATCATATGTTTTGATGGAAGTGTATAACTAATAGGTCGTACACATCATTTGATTCAATATAAGCCGAAATCTATAAAGAAAAAATTGAAAATTAAATGTCTATTGTTCCGTACAGAATACGCAAATAAAGGATGCGCAGGTCTCCCGTACTCGACTCACAGAACATACCAAAACTGTACAGCGGTAATCGTAAAACCCGCTGACAGTGGTTGCACTGAAATTCACAAAAAGTGAATTGTCCGGTTGCAGTAGTCCAGTAGAGAATCCAAATCTAAAAGCAGTAGGTAGAGCAGAGGTGATGCTGAGTCTAGATGATTCTAGAATGTTCAATAATGCTTTAGAAAATTCTGGAAGGAAAAATATCTAGAAGATTCCCGAAAGTTCTATAAGGTCACAAACTGAGTGGCAAGGTGTGTCAGTGGGTCTAGAACAGAAAGTTCATGATGTTTCTCGAATGCTTTAGAAGGTTCTGGAAAAAAAAGAAGGTTCTATAAGGTTCCAAACTGACTGGCGGAGTGCGTCGGTGAGTCTAGAAGATTTCAGAACGGTCGATAGAAGCCATAGAAAGTTCTGGAAGGAGATGTTAGGTTAGGTTAGGTTAGGTTAGGTTAGGTTAGGTTAGGTTAGGTTAGGTTAGGTTAGGTTAGGTTAGGTTAGGTTAGGTTAGGTTAGGTTAGGTTAGGTTAGGATTT